>JAASGD010001198.1:0-12444 GCA_023334115.1 Globisporangium megalacanthum | reverse complement strand
TTGGTGTAATCCTGCTGGGTGCAATGATTACTTCTGATCCGCACCCACGCACGCACGAACTGTGCATCGCAGCATCGAACACACCCTGCATACAAACATCAGTAGTTAGCGAATCTTCAAGGATGAGAAAAACAGAAACATCCATAAACAAGTAGGAACAGCTGGAATCAGAGAACAGAGAATCAAGTAGGAATCAAGTAGGACACAGGCTCCAAGAGCGAGCCGCCGCTGCCGGGACACGAGCCGCCAACTAACGCACTCTTCAATTCACCACCAACCACACAAGCCTCTCTTCCTCCACCTTCCGTCGGCACTCTATCGCTTCCTCTCCAAGCCGCCCGCGTCCTTACGCCATTGCTCTCTCGCTCTCCACTTTCTCTAGCTATTGAGAACTGGTTAACGAGCGTTGCTTGGTGAGAGAGAAATCATTGCAAGCGTTGGGAGCTGTTGAATGAATGGACGAAAGCTTCACTCCTGCTCCTTCCTGCCTTGACTAGGAATTGAACGCTTTTGCTCCGCATGCACTGGTGGTGCCGTGTTGCAGCTCCGAGCGTACCGTATTTAAATCGATCAATTCAATTCCGCCCCTCCCCCCTCTATTTATCCTTGATGGTGACAAAACCAAGGGCGTATCCAACGACAAAAAAAGCAAAACCAACGGCAAAGCGCGCTTGTTCATTCGGTAAACCGCGCGCGAGATCCACCGACCACCCCCTCTTCCCCCTCCCTCCCCTCTTCCTCTATCGTACAATGCCTGCCGACGCCTCCGAGACGGCGCACCACCCGTCCGTCGTTGGCAATGCGTTTATGCGCCAGTACTACCAGCTCTTGGCGAAAGAGCCGCAGAGCCTCCACCGGTTCTACAAGGACGAGTCGCTCTGGAGCCACACGACGGGCTCGCAGATGCAAGAGCCAATCGCTGGGCAGAAAGCCATCAACGAGCAGATCCTCAAGCGCGCGTACGCGGGTGCGCGCGTTGACCTCGACCAGGGCTCGATCGACTGCCAGGAGTCGCTTAACGGCGGCGTCTTTGTGCTCGTCACGGGCGTCATGACGCTCGCAGACGGCGCCACGCCAAAGCCGTTTGTGCAAACGTTTTTCCTGGCGACGCAGCCAAACGGTTACTTTGTGCTGAACGACTGCTTGCGCTTCCTGGAGCTCCCAGGCGCGGCTCCAGCGCCTGCAACAGCAGTGGCGGAGCCAACGGCATCGAAGCCACAGGCAGCGATTGGGACGCCTGTCGCACAGTCGCCAGCTGCCAAGCCGACTGCGCTGTCGCCTGTGAAGGCTGCGGCGTCGACGCCTGCTGGAACTGCGCACAAGAAGACGGAGAAGCCGCTGCCCGCGTCGCCGGCAGCTGCGTCGACGTCGTCTCCTGCGGCGCCAGCGTCGCCTGTCAAGACCAAGAGCCCCGAGACGCCGCAGTCGCCCGTGAAGCCAGCAGCGCCCAAGTCGGCTCCGCGTGAAGCGTCCCCAGTGAAGAAGACAGCGGCAGAGACGCACGAGACGCCGGCTGCTGCGACTGTATCGCCAGCGTCACCAAAGGCGTCGCCAGCGTCGCCCGTGAAGGCGCCAGCGTCGCCCGTGAAGGCGCCAGCGTCGCCTGTGAAGGCGCCAGTGGCTCCAGCTGCAGCTCCCGTGCCAGTTCCAGCGCCGGCTCCAGCGGCTCCGCCAGCCCCGACGTCGTGGGCGTCGCTCTTCTCTGCGACGGCGCCAACGTCGTCTGGCGCAGCAAAGCCGGCGCCTGCGCTCGCGGCGGTCGTTGGCGCCGCCAAGACGGCCGCTGCCGCCCCAGTAAAGCAGTCGCCGGCGCCAGCTGCGTCTCCGAAGGCGCCAACGACTGGCGGGGCTGCTGCCACGAGCCCCACTGAGACGTCGGCAGCTCCGGCATCGTCGTCGGGTCCAAAGGAGAAGGGGCGCTACCACAGGTGCGCTCTTGGCGGTATCTCCTGACCCGTAGACAGTGTGTTGTTGTTCCCTACTGACCAGTTTGTGTGGCGTGACGTGGGCTGGCAGTGTGTACATCAAGGACGTGCCTGCGCAGGCCAAGGAGAGCGACATGCGCGAGCTGTTCAAAGTCTACGGGTCGATCGCGAACGTGAACGTGGTCGCGGCCCGTGGCTACGCGTTCGTGGACTTTTATGAGCTCGAGAGCATGCGGACAGCGCTCGCAGCCGATGCGAGCGACTTTAAGCTCTTTGACAAGACGCTGCTCGTCGAGGAGCGCGTTGACCGCAAGGGTGCGGCTGCGTGGGACGCTCTTTCTCTCTATGTGAATGTGTCCTACTTACACTCACTTCTCCACTTGCTGTGTGTGTGGTACAGACCCGCGTCGTGCCGACTCGCTTCGTGGCGGCCGTGGCGGTCGCGGCGGCTTTGGTGCAAAGGGCGGACGATCGGGCGGCGACCGGAAGGACCGTGAGGAGCCCAAGGAGCGCCGTGGTGGTGGTGAGAACGGCGCCAGCACGACTGGCAACGGCACTGGCAGCAGCGCAGGACGAGGCAGCGGCAGCGGTGCTCCACGCAGCGACCGCCGCGAGAAGGGCGGGCGACGGGGCGGGAAGGTCGACAGCGGCGTGCGCGCAGAGTAAGCCAGCAGCTGATTTCTACTACTCTACTGCGCACCAGAGCTGAGTGAGCAGAGCAGAGCAGGACTGGCAAGACATGGACGAATGCGGCTCTTTGAGCGGCGTGGACAGAGCCACTACGTCGGGAGCATAGACGGCGGGAGCGCGACGAGAGTGACAGAGAAAGAGCGTGAGGCTCATGCTGCTGACAACGCTGGCAGGGAAGGAGATGCGAGGTGGAAGATGCGAGTGGAAGGGAGCGCCGTGGCCGTCGCTGTTGCTGTCGGCGTCGGTGTTCGTCGTCGCTGCTGCTGCTCGGTGGGCTCTGCGTCGGCGCGGCAGCGGCACTAGTTAGGACTGACACACTACCACAGAGGCAGAGAGGACCATGGACGAACCAACCAACACGATATGGGGATCTCCAGCACTCGCCTTCTGTGGTTCTCGTGCTGTTCTCGAGTTTGCGGAGAGGTGGCGTCGTGGGATGGATGGATGGTACACTATACCACAGTACCCCGAGTGAATGAGTCAGGTCCAAAGTACAACTTTGGCCTGTCTCACAGGACAGGTGGTGCCAGTGTGTCACCACCACACCACAGTGCTGCTTAGTCTCTAGAAGCGTGGCTATGAGCTTCTTCTCTTCGCAGTCCTTGACTGCGTCTGGCTCACTGTCGCCGTCCGTCGATCGTCGATCGTCCTACGCCAGACTCACGGCGACTGGCACAACAATCGCCGCGAGCACGAGGAGCGCGACGACGAAGACGATGAGGTACTTTTGCTGCGCCTCCCGCTGCAGCCGACGCGCGTGCTGGAGCTCGTTCACGCCGTTCCCAATCTCGACGCGGATGTGCTCGACCTTGCGCTGGATCTCGTCCACGCCCTTGCCCTGCTCGGCCACGATGACACCGACTTCTTGGAAGAGCTGTCGCACAACGACTGCCTCGGACGCGATCTGCCCGGCCTCGACGACCTCTTCTTTCGCGCGTTGGATGTCGACGGTCGACACTTTCGACGTGGCCAGGAAGTCGGCGTCACAGAGTTGCTCGCGTCGAGCGGCGCTGTCACGCTGCACCTGTTGCAGCTGCTGCATCACAGCGACGAACTCGCGCTGGACGGCGCGAAAGTCCTTGTCGTGCGCGCTCTTCTTCTTGTGCTCCTGCAGGAACGCAGCGAGCGCCTGGTACTGCGTCGTCGCAGCGTCCACACGCGGCGTCACACTGGTCGCATAGTCGTCTTCGCGCTTGAGCGCCCCGGTGTCCGCGACAAGCGCTGCGATCTCGTCCACAAGCGCGTTCAGGCGTGGGAGCGCACGCTTGGCGTCGTCGAGCGTCGCAATCGGCTCGTCGCTTGCACTCGCTGTCATGTTCGCTGGAAGCTCTCAACATTGGAGACACGGCGCTTGGCCGAACTCCAGACTCGCGCGTTGGCCCCGATCCATCTCCGTCGGTGCGTTCTGGGTTCGGATCAGAGCGGTCCCGATGGATGCGACTCAGGACGCACAGACTCGGTTCACCTGCCAAGAATAGTGAGCCAGGACACTCGGGCGAGCACGGAGACGTGCCCGCACCACACGCGGCAGCATAACCACAGCACGCCGGCCGACGACGACGTCCATCTGAGCGCAAGAATAGCGTCACTGCGCTGTCGCATCTCTATCCTTACCACGCAGGCGTTTCTTTCTCACTCTTGGCTCAAGTCAAGTGGCGGCGACCGCCGCCATCGACCATCTCCTGTTACGCGCGCACGTAGTCGAGGACTTTCGCTGTGCATCGCTCATCAAGACTCTCTCGTTTGTAGCGTCGCCTTCAGCTTCCCACCTCCAGCCTCTAGCCTCCATCCTCAGCTTCTGCATCTTGAACATAGCACCAGCGACTGAAGCGTCATGCCATCGGAACGAGCCATGCCTGAGTCCGAGCAGCTCGAGGGCAAGACACTCAAGAAGAAGAAGAGCGTCATGGGACGGATCAAGTCCAAGATCTCCAACACACTTGGCCGCAAGAAGTCGTCGCCTATGGTCGACACGTCCCCGACAGACAAAGATGTGAAGGCTCCGAGCGCTCCAGCAGGCGTTCGCGACCCCGTCCATAGCGAAGCACAGAGCGAAGCAACGGCAACAGGGGAGCCGGAGAACGCGTCTCCGCGCGACAATCACGACTCGGAGGACCCTCAGCAGGACGAACTTAACGGCTCTCGGGAGGTCAGCAAGCACGAACCAGTCGCTCGTGATGCGGACATTGTGCCGTTCGACGCCAGCTTTGTGGACGACGACTATGAAGATGATGATGACACCACATGCGGTGACCCAAGCGGAGCACGAGTCGTCAGTGAGATGAACGAATCACCAGCTCCAGTGCCGGGAGATCGTCTTCGCTCCCAGCAAATCGACGATGAGAGTGACAACGAGAACGACGACGGCGAAGAAGTGTTAGCGTCGGACTACCCATCGATGGACGACGCGAAAGCCCTGGACGACGTCCCAGCGGCTGTCGAAGACACGTACAGCGACGACGACGACGAAGAAGAAAAGCTCGAGGTGTTTGAAGAGGAACCTGGTAACCAAAGTTCGAGCTGCGAGAGACTCCTTGAGAAAGAACCGCAGCTCGAGACGCTTTCAGGTCCAGGAGGCATGGGCCTCGTCGTCGTCGGTCTCTTACCGCTCAAGTTCTCTCGCAGCCTCGTGTCGCCACCGTCGTCGCCAGCGAAAACGCCCACAATGTCCCCAGCTGAAGACCGTGTTGCGGAACCTGCGGCAGTGTCGCCCGTGTCCCCGCTCAAGTCGCCGGCTTTCTCGCATCTCCGCGACTCTCACGAGAAGGAAGTCGACGAATCGATCCAGCCGAAACGGCGAGGCGGCATCAAGATTGATGTGCTAGCGGACGAAGGGAACAGCAACGACACGCTGGGGCGTCCAGTCCTCCGAGCGCCTCCGCAGTTCTCTTCGTCTCGCACGGGGTCCTTGGGGACGAAGAAGCTGGAGCGTCCAGCTCCTGTCGTCACCGCTGCTGCTGTTGCTGCGACCACCGGCTCTTTCATTGGAGCTCACTCGCCTGCGAAGCACCAGCCATTGCTGAGCGACTTCCAGTTCGGCTCTGAGCTAAGCTCCCCGACTGCATGCTTATCGGTGGCGGACGCGCCAGCAAAGCGTCGAGGGGCGATCAGTGTTCGTACAACGTCCCCCTCTGCTGCGTCAGCGAGCGCATTACGAGAGTCGGTCGAACTTGATGGGGAACAGCAGCAGCTGAGCCCAAAGAAGAAGACGATGGCGATGACACGCTTGGCCGCCGCGTCTTCGCGAACTGCGACTGTGGGAGGGGAAGGAAGAGATGGTGGTCCGGAGCCACACGAGGGGACACAGGAAGACACCAAGCACTCCGAGCATCCGCTATCTCCGCACAAGGCAGCAGCGGGCTCAAGACGGCGGTCGTTGTTCATGATGGACGCACCAATCCTCGCCTCTGCTGCGTTCTCTGTCGCAGAGGAGCCAGCGAGTCACGAGAGCGAGCGACACGAACCGAACGACACGGCAGACAGTGGAGACGTCAACGACGAAGCAGACGACGATGAGAGCCATAGCGCTGGCAACGAGACAGCCTGTGCCTTTGACGCCGGCGCTGCTATTACGCAAGAGTTTGGCGAGCGTGTGGCGCGGCTGCTTGGCGCTGATCCGTGGGGCGACCGCCAGGACGGCTTCGACGTGATCCAGTACATCGTGAAGAAAGCAGATCTCGCCGCTGCGACGAACCGGCGTGAGCTCTTCTGTGCCGCTCTCGCTGCGGTCCAGGGCGGCGTCGAAGACCGCGTCGCGCCAGTCATGTACTGCGCACTCGAGTGTCTGCGCACAGTGCTGAAAGAGTTCGCGCCCGTACTTGACCGGAGCTTTGTCAAGTATGCACCGACGAACGAGCAGCTCTCAGCGCTCGTCAAGTCCATGACGCTCAAGCTCGGCGACTCAAACAAGCGCACGCAGCGCGAAGTCTCGCAGGCGCTGCTGCGCGTCGCCAAGCAGAAGCGGCTCCGGACACTGCCGTACATTCTGCTACATCTGAGTGCGAAGGAGGTCCCGCCGCGGATCCAAGTCGACACGCTCCGGCAGTTTGTGAGCAGCCTCGGTGTGGACGCGAAGAACGGTCTCAGCCTCAGTGTCGTGATGCAGTTTGCGATCCCGGCCCTAAAGATCGCAGACGAGAAGACTCGCCGCGCTGCGGTCGAGCTCATTGCGGACCTCCACATGGTTAACGGACAGGCAGTGAACGCCCAGCTTGCAGGCGTCAAGCCCGAGATGCTGCGCGTGGTCAACCGCCGCGTGGATGACCTCCTCGCCCAGCGTGAGAAGGAGAAGGTGACGGCGCAGAACGCGAACCAGGCAGAGGACGCTGCGCGTGCATCCGCACTAGGCGGCAGCGGCGATCCTGAAGACGACCTGGAGAAAGGAGCCGAGCTCGTCGCGGTGCCGGCGGACGAGTCCAAGAAAACCACCGCGCTCGTCGAGACACAGTTGCTTCAAGCCGCAAGTGTGATCGGGCCAGTGGTGTGGAGGAAGCTCGAGAGCAAGACGTGGAGCGACCGGAAGGAGGCGCTTGTGGACATGGAGAAAGCCATGACCGAGGCCAAGAGCGACCTTCGTGACGCCAAGCCTGCGTTCGGGAGCGTCATCCAACTCAACTTCCTCGCGTACTGCGTGACAGTGCACAAGTGCCTCGGGGACAGCATTGCGCCGGTCGTACACAGTGCCATGGACTGTCTCTCGACGCTCATTAAGGTCTTTGGACCGTGCGTCGAATGGCGCGAAGAGAGCGTCCGGGACGTCGTGTTGCTCACGATCATGCGCTTGTTCAGCACGATGCAGAAGCCCAACAGCCGCACGAACCGCGCAGCCTGTCGGTCGATCCTCAAGTTTGCGCGGCTCGCGAACGCGCACACGCTGCGGTATACGCTCTCGTGCATCTTTGCAAAGGAGACAGAGGCGCTCGTGCAGATGCACTTGCTGCGCCTCCTTATCCCTGAATTTGGCTTCCAGCCGGACGGGATCAGCGCCGCCCTCGTGCTCACGGCGGTCGGTTTGGCGCTTGTGCACGCGAACGAGAAGGTAAGGAAGACCGCGATCGACGTCGCGCTCTGCGCACAGCGGCTCGTAGGCAAAGAGTACGTGCTGAAGAAGCTCAAGGACGTCAAGCCCGTGACGCTCAAGGAGCTCGAGAAGAACTTTGTCGACTGCGACGGGAAGAAAGACAGCGAGCGGCCGCAGACGGTGCACGCGTCGACTGCGCTCAGCAGCGGGGACTCGGGGTTGCCTCCTGTGAGCTTCGGCGGTGGCGAGAATGCCCGCCGGTTACTCAACAGCGCGCCAGTGGGTGTCGGCAAGCTCCTCTGTACGCCACCTATGGACAATGACGCGTACACCAGTGCCGGGGCCTGCGGGCGGCGAGGCTCCGTGCTGAGCAACGAAGAGGAGAACTTTATGGACTCGATCCTCGACAGCGGACTGGACCTGTAGCAAGAGAGAGAGCGATAGAGAGGAGAAGAGGATGAATGCACGCATCACACTTCAAGCAGAATGGCTGGAGCTGTTGGAGACCTTGTCCTATTGACTCAAATGCATTCCAGTCCTCCGCTATTGACACATGGCTACATTTCCCCCTGTCACAACGAATCATTCTCAAATGACCCGCATCTCCAGAAGATCTTGAAATTGACAACCAGCACCTCCATCAATGCAAGCGCGTCGTACACCAAAGCCGCGACTCGCACTTGCGCTGCTGCTGCTAGTCCTGTTGTCTGCTGCAGCAGAGGCAGCAGCGACTCCAGTGGTCGACCCGTCCTCATCGGCAGACACCAGTGGACGGCGCTGCGAGCGGATTCGCGCTCCACCACAGAATGCGCGGCACGAACTCGTGCACATCCACACGTTCGAAAAGATCGGCGTCCAGGCACGCGCTCTCTGTGAGCGCTGGCGTGTCGCCGAGCACCGCTGCGGCGCGGTAGAGAGCGAAATGTTCGCTGCGGTGCACGAAATGGCGGCGCTGGACATCACAGAGGGCGTCGTGAACGTCACGCTCGACTTCTCCCTCAACTTTCAAGTGCAGAGACCGTCAGCAGCCGCTACATCGAGAGCACTGGAGCACGAGACGAGCGACAGAACCGCTGGAAGGGACGAGAACGTTGTTTCGATGCTGACAGTGTACCCAGAAGAGCCGCTGGAGCGCACTGTGGCGCTCCACTGCGCACGCGAAGCTCTGGATGACGACACGTGCGCTCAGCTGCTTCACGACATCGAACGCATCGTCGTTGGCATGTGGGGCTGCGCTACGAACAACTCGGCGCTGCTTCCAGGCGAAGCGAGTAGCGACCATACTAGCGATGGGGCTCCTGAGTCTGAGACAGAGACTACGTTCTTCACGCTCACGCTTGAACCGGACGACACAACGCAGCCCAAGCTGGAGCTCACTGTGACAGCGAATATGGACCTCGACCTGCAAGTCGCGCTCTTCTGCCGGAGCCACGCTGTTCACGAATCCGTGTGCGAGCGGCTGCTCCGACGCGCGCGTCTTGCAGCGCACGAACGCCCCGCGTTTCAACGTGAGGAGCAGCGTTGGTGTGCGCGAGACCCGTGGCGGGTGCGCGTCACGAGTCCCGTCTCCGGTCGTCTGTACCCCGTCACGAGCCGCGTGTACGTAGAGTTCGACCCTCCACGCGTGAACACGAGCGAGAACCCGCAGCTCTGTCTCTTCCTCGACTACGAGACAGCGCCCGCAATGTGCAACCCAGAGCTGCTCCGTGAGCCCAAGTTCTTCAACAAGTTCGGACTGCCGGTTGGCCACCACATGCTCCTGTTTGCGTCGATTGACAGCGACCCGATCGACCTGGCAGCGACGTCTCCGCCACGCGCGATCCGAGACAGTGAGTGGAGCGTGGCCGTCCATTTGGACGTCGTAGCGCCGACTGTCGAGCTGCAGACGATCGCAGTCGAGTCTGAATCTGCGTCCGCTAGCAGCACGGACGCACTGGAAGCTGTGTATCTCAGCGCACGGATCCGCACGCAGCACTTTGATCTCTTCGACAGCCACCACCGGCTCTGCGTCCTTCACAACGACGTCTTTGCGTGCATGAGCCCAGACGCGGTCGCGATCGAGGACGATAGCCGACACGACGTGGCACTGCACCGCTCCATGGTGCTCCGTGTCCCAGTCTTCAACGCCTCAAGTGGGAGCCATGACGTCACGGTCATGCTCGTGAACGAACTCGGCAAGGCATTCGCACACACCAAGCCAACGCGTGTGTGGATCAACGGGAACGACACTGCAGAGCCGCTCGTAGCGCCTAGTCCAAGTGTCTTTCGAGACCCAACCGAGTTTGTACCACAGCGACCACGCGTGTGCCCCAACCCACTGCGAGCGAACCCAGCGCTGCAATGGATCTGCGAGCTCTGGCGCCACGAGTGGGGCGTGTATTCACAGAACGGCGAAGACGGCGTCCTGAGCGCCATCTTCCACCACGTCAGCGCGCCTCACAAACAGTACGTCGAGTTCGGGACGGAGGACGCGAGCGAGTGCAACACGCGGTACCTGCGCGAGACGCACGGCTGGACCGGACTGCTCATGGACGGGCGCTACGCAGACGCAGCGATCAACCTCCAGCGCGCGTTCGTGACTGCTGAGAACGTGAACGCGCTCTTCACGCAGCACGGTGTCGTGCCGCACGAGCTCGACCTCCTCTCTGTCGACGTCGACTTTAACGACTACTGGATCTTGGACGCGCTCGACCTCGCGCGCTTTGCCCCCCGTGTGATTGTGTGTGAGTACAACAGCCACGTCGCGCCCCCCGACGCACGCGCAGTCCAGTACAACGCCACGCGAAGCTGGGACGCCTTCTCCGACTACTTTGGCGTGAGTGCGAGCGCACTCGCGCACTGGGGCCAGCGCCACGGGTACTCGCTCGTGTACTGCGAGTCGCACGGCGTCAACTGCTTCCTCGTACGCAACGACGCACTTGGCGCAGACGTCGCAGCAGTGCTCCATGTCGCAGAGCTCTTTGCGCCGCCCAACTTCTTTGGGAAAGGCTGGTCGTACCCGAACGTGTCCCGACCGGACGACACGTGGGTGGCAGTGTAGTTGAACTGGTGTCGTCTTGTGTCGTCTTGAGAGAGACGACGGTCTCTCTCTCGGTCTCGAAGCAATCGCACCACTACCACCCAACCACTGACGTGGCTGCTTCCTAAACGGTGTCGCTGGGCTGTCACAGCGCCGGCAGCTTGAGGAGGACGCTCGCACAGCACGTGCTCGTCTCAATCACCCACACGTCCGACGTCGGTGGAAAAAGTACCTCGGACCTGTCGCTCTCGCTCGTCTCGAGAAGCGAACTTGTCGTCGTCTTGCTCACTCGACTCGTTCCTCTTCCTCCTCTTCGTCGTCCTGTCGCTGTCGCTGTCGCTGGTGGCTGGAGCCGCAAGAACACCTGTCGCTGGGCGTTCACGACCCGCTCCACGGCAGTCACGACCGCGCCACAGGGGATGCGACCTGTCGGTGGCGACGACAGCGACGGCTCGAGCCGTGTCGGCGCGCCAGTCTCTTGCACGCAGCGGTACTTCGCTGGCACGGCACTCGGGCCGTCGACCTCGTTCAAAACAGACTCGTTGTCGAGTGTGCGCTCGACAACCCACGCGTCGCCATCAAAGTACCGCGCGTGCAGCTGGAGGAACACGATGCCGTCCGACGCGACGTGCGCGGCGACGACTTCGATCACGTCCCCATAGAGCACGTACCCGATCTCTACGAGCGCCAGGTCCGGTGCGGCCCGCGCTTTGCAGCCTTCAATGACGCAGCGGAAGAACTTACTTGGACTTGGAGGTCTGAACGGACCCGCATGCCGCTCCACGAGCACTTCGTTGCGGATCGAGCGACAGGGAACCCACCCGTCCTGTCGCTCGCGCGCGCGCGTCTCGGGCGACACACCGTCGACGCACGCGAGCGACGCGAGCTTTACCATCCAGTCGCCTTGTTCGTTCGCGACCGCCTGCGTGCCACAGAAGACGCGTCCGAGCGGCACGAAGCCCAGCACTGGCGCTGCGATGTTGCTCTTCGTACGCACAGCGACGCCGCCGGTCTTTCCTCGGTGGCAGCTGCGGTAGAAGCAGTCGAAGCGCCACTTCGCAGGGCCACCGCCAGTGGCTGCACACTCGAGCTCAGTGACGCATGCGCGGCACTTGCCGTCTGCACTCTGGAGCTGTCGCTTCGAGAACGCCGAGCGGTCGCGGTCTTGGAAGCACTGCACACAGCGCTTGAGACGTGGCTCCGCAGCGACGCTCGTGCCGTTGAGCTCAGCCGCTTGCTGTAGCATCGCAGCCACGCACGCTACGCACTTGCTGCAACAGCACACACCATCCGCCATACCTACCATTCAGTTCTTGCGACTTGTTGCCATGTTTGCATCAGCGCAACACTTTTCTTGCAGACGTACGCATTCGCTTTTGCGAGCTGGCTGCGGGAGAAGGCGGTGGGCTGCAGCAGCTGCTCGCACGTGACGCAAACACGCAGCTCTTGCGCCGAGAGGAGAGCTGGCGAGGAGGAGGTCATCATAGGCGTGTCCATTCGCAGGGTTGCGACGGGGTTTTATTATTTTGGAATATTCCATAAAATCCGATCCACCCACCCCAAGATTCCATTTTCGGTTTTTTTGGGGATACAGGCACCATTCTCATTAGTGATCACCGAGTTATTTGATGCCCGTCAAATTTGATCATTATTTCTTCTCGGTGCATTTACTACTGCATAAAGTATGAGAGTTTTGCTGAATTGGAGAAACACCTATAGTATGGAGCCTGTACTCGACTACAGGATACACACACGAGAGCCGCAGATGCTACTGAGGCTTATGCTCATTC
>JAASGD010001197.1:0-12444 GCA_023334115.1 Globisporangium megalacanthum | reverse complement strand
CACATTCAGTCGTGTGAGAAGAGAAGGACGTTTGGTCTGTGTTCAGCGTTTTGCAACCGATGTTCTACATTGATAGATACACGTCATATCTAAACAGCAACTCTGTCCGACCAGTAGTTGCGAAGTTACGAGCGAAAGAGTCAATGGTTTTAAAATATTGACCAGGGGTGTATATGCCCTTGTATCTGAAGATGCTGTGGTCTGCTGTCACCGAAATAGGACAAAAACGGAATACCACTTTTGCATCATTTTCTCTGAGCAAGCAATTCTGACAGTGTTGGGCACTACATGTGCAGTGCCACTTTCCTGGTACATGTATAACAGGGAAACTGATACTGTGTGACAACCATTCAGAAGGCGTTTATCGTCAATGCATACATCATGCTAACACATAGCCCACAACTAAAGGGTTAAATTCCAGAGCTTCACTGGGCAACGCACGGCACTGTATCTTAAGTTAGGAACAACGTGGGACGGGTATTTCTTGGTCTGCCACCAGCGCCAGTAGCCGAAATTCGTGAATGGTTCACAAAGCAAGCACTGTGTTGGTCCGTCCCTCTGTCGCTCCGCTCCAACGCCAGCCGCTCTGCCGTAGCGTCGTCCGCCTTGCGCTCGCCGTCGCGAAGGGAATGAGCAAAGAGAAGGTGATTACATACGCCGAACTTGAAGGCGTTGACGCACCCGCACGTTTGTTCGGTTTCACTCACCAACCATCCTTGGTGCGGCGGTTGGAACGTCTCCATGACCGACAGGTGCCGTTCCGAACCCTTCTATCGGCTGTGTTTCAGAATGCAGGACTGGAGCACCCGAAAGTACGTCGCCCCACTGACAAGCAGCAGGTGATGTCGTTGACGTGGGGGATTGTCATGAAGTTCAGTTTGACCTGCTTCTTTGTCCTCACTTCTAGCGCTTGTGACGGCAGGGCCGCCATCGAGAACGGAGTTTCGAACGACAGCGCGGACCTGAACTCGCAGCACCGGGTGAGCTTATCAACAATCGAGGTGAGCTTGAGCCATTTCCGCACCGTATAGTCACGCTTGAATTCCCTGTTGAATTCCTCACAAGGGTTGTTTGTCTTGGCAAAGCCGCTCGGAGCCCAGAAGTACTGCCTTAGGTGAAAGCGTCCTGTGAGCCAGGTGCGCGAGAAATAGTTGGCGAACCATGCCAGCTCTGTACTTGCTTGCTATGCTGATTGCGCGTTCATGACCGCGTCTTCAAGCTCATCAACTGATCTTGTAATATGCATAGCACTGATGTGTTGAACACGAGAGCCTGACTTGTTGCCGACAGCCCCTTCACCCGCTTCTCGACGCACGCCACGACGTGAAAGTAGATCATGAGGTACGTGTGGTCTCCCGTTTGCGTGTGTGTGGCAGTGACGGAGCTGAACGCTTTCTCTTGCGCTTGGTCCGCATCCCCATTAGGAAACGCAACGACGGCCGCTCTCCGTGAAGGCGGTGGTACGTGGTGAGCACAAGGTTGGGAGTGGCACTTTGCGCTGCCGTTCGCAAATGCGACGTCACGAAGACGACCACAAGGTGGATCGCTCGGCTGGGGACAGACACCCCCGTCACGGTCACCGGGTACGAAACTTGGTTGGTCCTGAATGTTGCGTCCATGCGTAGCACGTGGTGATGAGTGTGTCTGAGCATCTACAACAGCCAGCGTGTTGATAATCCGACTAGAATGGGGCGGCATCGCTCCCGACACCGACGTCAAGAGAGCTGGACTCTTCGGTCTCTCCACGACGAACGTGTCAACGTCCCCGACTCCGCAAGCGAAACGGTCCGTGCGATAAGCTCAATCATGCCGTCGAGGCGGTCAGAAGCCCCGCCCTTCTTTCGTTGATGTTGAACGAAGTTGTGTACAGCGCGCAGGGTTGGAAGAGCTGGCACTCTGATCGAGTGTGCCTCATGCAGAATCCTCAAGGTGCGCAGTGACGGGACGTCACTCGCAGCCTGCTCATGCGCGTGTCGCTTTCCCACTCTCGTAATTCCAGCCAACTGGAGGGGAGGAAGCAGCCGACAGGTCTTCGCCGGCCGCCGCGATATTGAAAACACCGGTCGCGGCGCATGCCGCTGTCTTCAGCCGCCACGCACTTGGTCCGGGCATCTTGGAGCACGCGCTCGAACGGCATGCGCGAAAGTTGTATCGAATCGCGTGATCGTCATAGTTTTCGTCGCAGAGCTGGCACCGGACGAGGTGGCTATGGAGGATGGTGCTCGCTTTTTGGGCGTCGCGATGCGTGTCGAGCTGGTTGGGTGTGAGTGGGCTCGCAAGGGAACACGAACCGACAGTATTTTGGCATCGTATGGGAGATGATGTAATGAGCAACGGATTGATCATAAAGCACGACTCGCGTTTAGTGTCTGTGCGACAGAGAATTCTGTTCTACGTGGGGCGAGGGGAGGTCTTGTCGGTCATCTAGTCGGCAGCTTGTTGTTAAAATACGCGTTTGACGGCCCCTTGTGCGGTCATTGTAAGCGGTTGACACAACTGGCAATGTCGATCATACCCTTGATTTTGGTAAGTCACAGATGAGTTTAGTCACACTCGAAATCGGTTGGCGCCATGCGTCAGACGTTTCGTGAAAGACCTCTTTTGTATCATCAAAATATAATTCATACAATACACTGATTTGTTTGAGTAAAAAGTCTAATATCACAAGATACTTAATCAATTCATCGTACAAAGGCAATATCGATTCATTATACCGATCGAATTGTTCGAATCTGAGTTTGGTTGTCAAATCGTAAATTAAAAATTCCGAAATCGATCACCACCTCGAGCCGAAATCGTCGATACATTTTTTTGACTGGCGAATGACATTTCGGGTACTTATCCAATGAGAGTCGCACCTACACCATCTTGATGACAACGTAAAGACCTATCTGAACATGCGCTTTGATAGTCGTGAAACCTCGTCGTCTTGATTTTAGTTTTGCACATTTCTGTATTTTACTCAAAATTCGGCCTGGTTGACTCTGAGATTGGGTGTTAACACGCCGTTTCTGTAAGGACTAAAGCCTCCAGGCCGTTGAGTCGAAGGGGGTGTAAATCCGGAATATGGCCGATGCGTTCCAAACATCTAAACTATGTTCATATACGTCTCAATAGCATCTTGTTCAAGTTTGAGGTCAAACTAAGCATTGGTTGTCCAGCTGTGGTGCAGCGTGTGCATCCATCTCGTTGTACTTGGCCCCATTAATGTCGAAATGGCCGCGAACTGGAAAACACAAAGTTACCAAAAATGACCAACATTCTAACTGCAAAAATGGTGCTCGAATTCGATATTTTTGTTTTGGCTCGCGCTTAGCACAACGACATACATTTCAACCAGCTGCATATTTTTGCGGGAGGCTCAGAACTTGTGAGGCCAGAAGCCACACCAAAACGCCATACAATATTGTGCCGTACTTTTGCACTGCTAGATGAGATATCTCTTGATTTCAGGAATGTTGGTCAAAAATGTAAATGGTCTCGAGACCACCTCTGGTAGGGACTGCAAGAGTTTGCTCGCCAACCAACGCGTTGATTTTGGTGACGATGACAGATTCTTACTCACGACATTAAAGCCAAGAGGATGGCAAAGTTGCCTGAGCATTGGAAATGTTCCGGGTTTAGGTGTCTCTCCATTTACTGTCAAATCGACCCTTTTTGCTTTAATTCTTACAGAAACGGCGAGTTAGATGTTCATATTCAAATTCGTTAGAAATGTACAAACCACTTATTTAATCGCACGATTTCACCAGACAGGTGTTTTTACCCCTCAAATACATGTGTTTTCGGTGCCCCATAATGAACAACAAAGTCAGACAGATTTTATTAATGTTGCATGTTGATATTTATGTAAAATCATGGTATATTACCAATCCGTTACGTTTCCGGTATTGTAGGGGTTAAACACCCAGTTTCTGAGCCAAGGGGGGCCAACAAAATTCCGACAAAGAAAAATCATTGTGTATTTTTCAAAACTCAACAAAAACTTAAGTGAAGATCTCCCAGGTTCTGAAGGTATGGATGCACGTGTTTGCAGTTTCTACAAAACTTTAGGACTCCGTACAAAAAGAGATGTGCAGTTTGATTTTTGTGGTACACAATCATTTTACCGGGTTACATCTATAGTCACTCATAGAGTTTGCACTTAAGTCGGTGTCCTTTGCGAGCTACTTCCTCCTTATTTGAATGATTGGTGCATGCAGATTATTTTTACCCAATCGAACGCAGTGAAGCGATATTGCGACGACTGACTGGCGGAAAATGATCCCTATTCTTTCAGCTACAAGCTGATATACAACTTGACTGACAGCGACCAAAATCGATCTCTTCACAGCCTCGCAACTCGTAGAATTGGTCACAATGTTTGCTAAGACCACCCGCTGAGCGCCATCATGACAGCTGTTGCCGCCAACTACAGCACTTAAATGACAATATGAATCTAACGAACGAGGGCCATGTTTAAGTCGTTCGGTTTCGGTCTGTTTACAGCAACCACTGGTTACCAAGGCCCGCGTCGACAAAAAGCTACAGCTGCTCGCTTCGCGCGAGTAAACTTGTTGTGTTTATGCGTGAGGATGATCCTCTACTGCAGCACGTTCTACTTACTGTCTAGCGACTATCCGCGTTACAACACGAGAAGATCAAGCCCTCACTTGACAGTACGATGTCGTGGCTGCTGCTGCTCGTCCAAGCATGTTTTCACTCTGGTGCAGCACTCTGGAACTTAACATTGTATGATTAAAATGACTGCGAATCAGGTAATTAAGATCTAAAAACCTGTCAAATGTATTGTCGCTGTGCACACATCATTTTCAATCACGTGGTAATTTCGTGTACACCAAACATAAAAATACGGAGGAAGTATAACCGTTCGCATCTGTAACTTGAAATTGAGGTGTCAGTGTCAAAAATTATGTCTAGAATCTCAAGCGTTTACCTCTTTCACGTCGCATTAACGCCCTCATATCAATGCAATTAGTTCTGACCCATAGATTCGACAGTTCTTTCACCTGGGTGTACAACTGGCATTTAAGCACGTCAAAGCAAAACAAACAGGCGATGAAGTAGCTTGGGCCATGGAGGAAACATGGCGTTGTCGAAATGACCACATTTTTGACGCCAAAAAGTATGAATATTGTATTTTTGACATCTAGAATTTTCGGGTCTTGTGCAAACAACTTCTTTTTCAGCTGAATTAAGTTCCAGTGACAGGTCAACGTAAAATGCCGCGCCCAGGTCCACCGTCGAGGCGCGCTCGTGACTGCGCATGGACAAGCCAAAAAAGGGTCGCGATAACACGCCGGCATAGTATGGTTTTATGCCCAAGACCGCAGGGCCAGCAGATACTTTCTGCGCATCCGCAGCAGCCCTCTGCGGGTACGCAGCACCCAACCAATGCCGAGCTCAATGAAAACTCGGGCCAGGAGCCGGGTCGCGGAGCGGATAATCCGACCACTTGAGCCCTCTGCAGGTAGAAGCGCTAGCTCTCCTCCGCGCCGACCTGCTCATCCTCATATCGACGAAGGGCGACTTTGGGATGCTGAAACAGTGCTAGCCCGAGCCGAGAGAAATGGCATCGTTTTTATTAGTCCTGTGAAACGGTTGGCGAATGCCATCTTGGGAACCCGCCCAGAACGTCGGTGAGGACCTTGTCATGCAGTTTGAGAGACACCATCCCCACTTCCATTGGTCGAGACTTAACCAGCAGCTATGATTGCTAGAGTGTGCGTTTGCAATGCACGAGATTTGCTTATGTCATAACCCGTATGCGCATACTTCCTCTGTCCCACGAAACAATGGGCATTTGGAGTAAATCTCCGCTCTCCGCCGTCTTTACATGGATCACCATGCCGTCTTCACCAACATGTTCCTCTGTGATCGACTGTTCAAGCGCTATTTTTTCATCCTGCAATTCCCATCTAAAAGCCCCGAAAGCGCTCTGAATAGGGAGCAACTTGGAGCTGCCATTTTGGCCAACCTGTTCCGAAGCCTCTAGGAAGAGATAATAAACAGGACCAACTCGTTTACAAAGAGAAAAATCTCGTTTACATCGTAGATATGAGGAGAAATTGAAGTGAGCTCTTCGAAGTCGCGTTTTGATACGATGGAAAGCACATTGCCAGCAGACATTTTTCTGAAGTTGTTGGTATTTCAACCAATCGCAGTGTAACAGAGATTAACGAAATGTTTACAGATAAAATCTCGGAATTAAATCTATTTTATAGAATTTAATCATACGTGCTGCGTGACATTTTGCTATGACACTACAAGAATAAGGTCTGCCAACGCGAAAATTCTAATCAAAATGGTGCTTTTTACAACAGCCAATCAAAATCCAAAGCTCTGTTGGACGCCCGGAATAAAACCCAATGTCCATTGTTTCGTGGGACAGAGGGGGTATATGTGAATATTGCGCATAATTGAGCATTCACTCTTGAAATGCAACGTACACCTTTGACTGAGATTTCCGCAAGCATACTGATTTTGTCATTTTCCCTATTTTCTGTTCTACTGAGGCATTTTTTAAACTAAATTGTGGTGGAAGACTTTGTCTAAACGACTTGCTTTTTGCACGGACCACATTCGCTGTCGTTTTCTCACAACAGTGAGAAAACGACAGCGAATGTGGTCCGTGCAAAAATCAAGCTTCTTTTCATAATATCAGAGGAGATGAACACGAGAGTTTCGAACAAAAATGTGTATTTGCAGTTAAATGGTGGCCGCATTGCCACACTGCATATTTCTTTATGGTCCATCGGAATATATGCAGCGTGTTCAAATATTACAAAATCTTCAAGTTTAGAAAACTACTATTTTTGGGACCAGTGAGTGCAATAAATCTTTTTTTTAGTCCAAAAAGCAGTTCATCATTTTAACCGTGATGACGTACGTGATGCACGACTTACAAGTTTTAATCAGTAGAACCTGATCGCGAATCAACTTTGAAGGCTGCTTGTACGTCATTGTTGCCATATTTTGCCGGACTGTGAGATGTTATCTGAACTATGTATTTTTCTTCAAGTATTTGGGCATATAAAGTAAAGTATCGTCAAGTTGTGATCCAAAGAATCTTTGTATGTCACCAAGTAATAAGCTTTTTGAAGTCGCCATAAACGCTTCGGACAGTAAATATGTCGATTGGTCCTGGTCAACGAGATAACGTCAACTTTAACGTTAAGAATTTAACGTCAAAATATTTTGAGGGTAAAATAGCAGCGTCAAGTAACGCCAGAGGCTTCTGTCCCATTTATAATAATTTGTCGCCGATGTCGTGAAAACATGGTGGTTTTGTGAAGCAAAAGTTGGACTTCGTTGACAATGTGCGCATTTTTTTTAATGAGAATGATGTGTACCACACCTAACCGGTTCTTAATCAAGTTCAACGAAGGACGCGGTGAACGGCGTCTAAAATTCCTCAAGTTTCCCATCTGCCGTCGCCCGTTCCCCATGGACATGTACGCTGAGGATGACGAGGACGAGGGCGACGGCAACCGCCCATTGGACCAGACCGTGTCCACCAGCATGGTGATTGGATAGTTCTTTGATGTCGACTCATTGGGCGAGGCGGACGACCCTGATTATGCTGATTACATCCCGGACGAGTGATCGCATGTGCACGGATTACGACAATCAGGATTTCCATCATGAAATCAATACATATTCTGGTTTTGGTACTGTGGTATCTTTAGAATCAATTGATATTAGGAACAGGCGATACCACAAGCGTCGGACGGGCATATGTTGGGGTTCATTTCAGGCCAGTTGAGGCGGCTTCCAATATTTTTGGAGACAATTAAGGAGGACAAATTATATTACAATCCAGTCAGGACGGCTTCCTTATTTTTTGGAGACAATTGAGGCGGCCATATTACATTACAGGCCATTTGAGGCGGCTTCCGTTATTTTAGGAGACAATGGAGGCGGCTATGAAAATAACAGGGACCATTGAGGCGGCTATGAAAATACCAAGGAATCGTTGAGGTGGCTATGAGTGTTGTACAAGGCTGTTGAGGCAGCAGCGGGTATTTAACAGGACAGTTGAGATGGCTGCGAGTATTTTACACGGCGGCTATGGGTAGAAAGGGGACAGTATGTTGATGTTCCCCAGGACAGTTGAGGCGGCTATGGGTATAAAGGGGGACAGTTCCTTGGTGTTCTCCAGGATAGTATAGACGACTACGAGTATAAATGGAGATAGTTGAGGCGGCCATTGTTATAAAGGGCCTTAACATGATGAGCGGGTGTGTGGTGATCGTCATTACAGTGTCCTCTTAATTTCATGCTTATTTTATCTAAAATTTTGTTCACAGTCAGCTCGCCAATATTGGCATGTGAATTCCTATGTGTAACACAAAGAGCTTTCAAAAGATTGTCTCAGCTCGCTGATCTGAGTAGTATTAATAAAAAGGACTTCATTAACAATGTGCGTTTTTTACGAGGATCATGTGTACCACGCCGAATGGTTTATGTGTCTGCTCTATATTTACAGAGTGGATGAGTGGGTGAAGGTTCCTCAGATTCCGAAAATATCACACCTCCACCACGGGCTATTATAAAGGTGAAATCGCACCAGCGCGAACAACCAGTTCCAGAAGACAGGAAAACAGTTGCGCCCATAATCTAATACGCCACAAAGCCGTCTGCTTCACCAGTGCAACTGCAATTATCGAACTTGCAACAAGGTATTTTCCTCGCACTCCATTCAAACCCTCTTAAATTTATACAAACTAACTTATTTTTTAGGATGAACTGTGAAGTATGCGGACGCGAATTTACTAGGATTGACAACCTACGGTGCCACCAGATCAACTGTACAGAAGGGCCGACCGGGCCTGGTCAGCATTGCGACCGGTGCCAGGTCTGGGTTGCCGGTAGCTCTTCCAAGCTCGCGCGACACCAGCGCGGAGGTCGGTGCAAATCTCCCGATTAACGAGCTGCCCAGCGTGATGCTGCTGCCTCAAACAGGCGCGCGTATGACATACAGCGCAACAACTCCCGCCGACTGAAGCGCCTACTGTCGCGTAAGGAGCCATCGTCCGAGGAGGGAGACGACAGATAGCAGATCCAGTCGCGTGGCGATCACATCATCGCACATGAGGTGGCGGGCGTCGGTCCGGCAGTACCCGTGAGCTCGACATCGATGGACGACGCAATCGGTTTCGACGGCATCCTCTTAGACGGCATGGCGGCGGAAACCATCAACACTCCACAAAGTTGGACTTTGGGATAGTGAGTTAATCCGGCACTCCATCGAGACGAGCACACTGACGCTCAAGTTTAAGATGATGCCGTTGCGGGGACAGTTATAGCGGCCATGGTTATATTGCAGGGCAGTTGAGTCGGCTACCTTTAAATATGAGGGCAGTTGAGGAAGCTATCGTATTACGGGGACAGGTGAAATGGACATATTTACAGGACAGTTGAGGCGGCAATAACAACAAAACGGCAGTTGAAGCCGCCACGGGTATTTTACACGGCAGTTGAGACTGCTAAGAGTATTACACAGGACAGATGAGGCGGCTATGACGATAAAAGGGGAAAGTTTCGGCGGTCATTGTCATATGACGGGACGCTTGAGATTGTCATCGGTATATTGCGGGGACAGTTGAAGCTGCTACCGTTATTAACAGTGATAGTTGAGGCGGCTACCGCATCACGCGGACATTTGAGCTGGCTACCCTTTATTACGATGGCATTTGAGGTGACAACCGTTATTACAGACAACGACGGGAATATGCACCATAACTTCTTTCGCCATTTGTATCAGAAACTCCCGTTTTTGCAAACGACAAGAAAACACGCCTTCACCTTTGATTGGACAAAACTGAGCATCATTGCATAGTTAGTCCACCTGTCACGTGAACTTCTGATTTAGACCATACCAAACTCAAGTAAATCTTGCGTTTACACTTCTGCGTACGGCTCTCTTGGGATTGCTTTCTGGAAGCTCGAACGGACAGTCTCAGCGCCGATCGGCTCCCATGCTGCAATGGCCCTGACAATCATCGCTCGGCGCATCTGCGCTGCCGTTCTAGCTTCTGCGTACTCACTCAGCCACATGCTTCTCAATTTTGCTTTGAACGGCCCCATGACTCCAACGTCGAGTGGCTGGAGAAAAGAGGTCGTGTTGGCAGGAAGAGGGTAGACAGCGCAGCACGCTTGCTCGACAACGACCGTCTGTCCTTCGTCGCTGACGTGCGGGGAAAAGTTGTCGAGGATGAGCACCGACGGCGACGACACCTCGAAGCACAAACACCGCTTCACGTACTCGTACCACACCACCTTGTTCATCCACGCGTTCTTTTGAACGGCGTAGTGGTGGCAGCGAGGGTAGGACGCGAGCTCTCGGTTCTCGATCGCGCCGCCTGGCGTCCCTCTCAAGATGAAAAAGAGGGGGAGCTTGTAGCCATCGGCGCGGGTCGTGAGCACAGCTGTGATGCGCGGGGAGTGCGACGAGGCGCCGCGCACCTTCGTCGACCCGCTGATCTCCGCCCACGAATTGAACGGCGGGTCGTCGAGCAGCACCGCAGTCTCGTCAACATTGAGGATCTCGTCGGCACCATAGTCCTTGTAGTCGACCCAAAATCGCTCAGCAAAGCTGATCTGCGCGGCAAGCAGGTCGTCGCTCGAGAGTGTCGTAAAGGACGGCTTGCGCTGTGAGAAGCCGTGCCTGTAGAAATACACCAGCGGTTGTTAGCAAATAGACATTGTAGATACTTCAATGCGTGCCAGTGTACAAACCTGTGCGCAAAGCGCTGACAGAGGCGCATGAGCGCGCTCTTTGCTTGGGCGGGGTCCTTATCGTCCATGTACGACGCAAGCCAGGTGCTCTGGTAGCGTTTGATGTACCACATCATTCGCACCGTGGACAACACAAGCTCCTCGCGACGAATATCTCTCATGAATGAAACGAGCTCGCTCGAGAAAGGGATGATCTCCGTCATGCCCTGCCCACCTGTAGTTTTCCTCTTCTCACTTCCATCGAATGCAAAGATACGCTGTTCTTGAGCCATCCAGTCACGCAAAGTGCGACGAGGGACGCTTTTAGCACGAGCAGCCTCGACAGCGCCGATCTCACGCGCCAGCAAAAGCGCCTCTCGCTTCGCCTTGATTGTGTAGGACTTTTGCTTCGCCATCAATGAGAGAGTGCTCGTGCTTCGGGTCGTCGGGTTTGGCGTTCGTTTGGCACGTGATAGCCAATGGTTTTGATCGTGAGCATTGGTCTAAATTGCTAAAATCTTGATTGTGATTGGCTGGTTGTTTACAATTGTTCTGCCACACATTTGTGAATGGCCAACTGTTGGTTGGCGTGTTTTCTTGTCGTGGGGATTTTCCCGTCGTTCCCTGTAACGTAACAGTTGAGGCGGCTACCGTTAATCACAAGGACATTTGAGATGGCTCCCGTTAGTTACGGTGACATTTGAGGTGGCCATCGTTATTTTTGGGAATAGTTGAGGCGACTGTGTACTGTTATTTTGTGGGGCACTTAACGCGGTCACCGATATATTACAGGGACACGAGGCGGTAAGCGTTATATTACGGGGACAGTTGGGACGGCCGCTGTTAATTGAGGGGACACTCAAGGTGGCTACCGTTATATAACGTGGACACTCGAGGCGGCATCGTTATATTACAGGACACTTGAGGCGGTCATCTACTTAATCTACTCTAGCACAGTCTTCGGGACTGTAATGCTTTTAGAAAGTTGGAGTTCAGATTGTTGGCTGGAATTTTTAACCGGAATTTCAATTCAGTTTATTCAAGACACCCTTTTCAGCCTTAGTTGCGCGGTGCCAAGCAGTGGTGGGATTTTATACTTAGACGAACCCGCGCACTAAGTATTTATTGGTGACTTTAGTGTCGAGTACTAAACTTAAGCGCGATGATGCCCTCTTTTTCTTTAACGACAGAGCTCTTTATGTGTGAGGTCAGCATTTTAGTGTGAATAATTATCACTTTCGATACCTGCGGCGCGATACATGCCAATTATCCCACGGTAATAATCACCAAAGCTCAACACCATTGACCTTGATACCGTACACAACGATACCCACCGAGCAACACATAGCCGCACGATACCTAGCAGCACTATCAGCACTATTAGCACGATACTTAGCAGCACTAGCAACGCGATACCTAGCAGCACTAAAACTAAAGTAAAAGTGCTGCTAGATATCGCGTTGCTAGTGCTATTAGTAGGATACATAGCAGCACCGGCAGCACGATACCTGGGAACACAATTAGCACGATTCCTAGCAGCACTATTAGCACGATACCTATTAGTACTTTTAGAACAATACCTACTGTAAAGTGCGCGACAAAAGTCTTGGGAAAAAACTATTTTGTTGGCTGTACCGTCAATTTTGCTCGTAGAAGCTAAAAACATATCAAAAACGATAGAGCGTTCTGCGACGATTGCGGTGATACAATCCGATCACCGAAATT
>JAASGD010001196.1:0-12459 GCA_023334115.1 Globisporangium megalacanthum | reverse complement strand
TCCGATCCATACACTAAATTTGCGTACTCATGGTCTTGATTCACCACTCGATCGAATACCTCGATTGAAACCGAATAACTGGAGGCTGTATGGTTATTGAACTCTTCTACAGACAGATTGAATAACCATAGACCAGTCTATGGTTATTCAGTCTATGGTTATTCAATCTGTCTATGGTTATTCAGTCTACGGTTATTCAGTCTTGAGTTCAATAACCATACAGCCTCCAGTTATTCGGTTTCAATCGAGGTATTCGATCGAGTGGTGAATCAAGACCATGAGTACGCAAATTTAGTGTATGGATCGGACACAACTGCTGAACGATGTGCAACCAGCCGAAACACCACAAACTGTCTACGCCTTCATCGCAAACTTGAGCAGGTACGAGATGAAAGCCGCGAGACCCGCTGTGATCGGCAGCGTCATGATCCACGAGAACAGAATCACGAGCACGAGATTCCACTGGATCGCTTTCGTGTCCTTCGCCGCCATGCTGATGAAGATCACTGCGCCGACTTGGCAGTGTGTCGTCGACACCGGCAGCTTCAACAATGTGCACACCACCACCGTGCAAGACGCCGCGAACTCCGTGCAGAACGCGCGGTCGAACGTCACGATGCTGATGTTCTTGCCGATCGTGTCCATGACCTTGTACCCGATGAACCAGATACCGGCGCCGAGGAACACACCGCCCAGCATCATCGTCCACCACGGACTCTCTGGGCTCACGCAGTCGTTACGCCCGTGCTGGAATCCCTTCACCACCGCAGCAAACGCAGCCGTCGCGTTCGCCGTGTCGTTCGAGCCGTGCGAGAACGACTGCAGGCACGCCACGAGGATCAGCAGGTGCTTGAACATGTACATCGCGTCCTGCTGCTCGATTGAGAGTGAGTCGTACTCCGCCAACAGCATGAGCGACGGACGAGCCTCTTGCGTGTTCACCAAGTCGCCCGATGCATCCGGAGACTTGACGGCCGCGAAGTCGCCTGCCTCGCCCTTGCCAGCCGTGTCAGCGTCGCCGCCCTTCACCAGATGCAGACCAATGCGGTTCGCCTCGCTCAAGCTAGGGAGACCTTTGCGAATGCGCGGCATGATGTACGTCACCACCACCACGAGCGTGATCAAGCCGGCGACCAGACCCGCCACGACGCCCTTCCACTTCGGCTGGTTCTTCAGCTTCGGACCCTTGATCATGATCAGGAACACGATCACGAACGACACCAGGAAGTACAGCACCGGCACGAACATCATCGCGCGCTTGCGAGGGTCCTTCGAGCGGAAGATCAGGAACTGCGTCATGTAGTACAGGACCAGGCACACCACGCCCGCTGCCAACGGAGAGATGAACCACGAGGCGATGATGCCACCGAGGTTGTCCCATCCCATCTCGACGCAACCGAAGCCGTGGAACGCGATCGTCATACCGAACACCGAGCTCACGATCGTGTGCGTGGTCGACACCGGGAGCTTCAGGAACGTCGCCGAGAGCAGGAAGATCGATCCGGAGATCAGCGCCGCCATCATACCGATGTAGTACAGGTCCATGCTCGAATTACAGTACCCGCACGCGAAGCAGTCCGGGCTCGACAGGTTCGAGATACCCTTCTGGATCGACGTCGACACACCGTAGCCGATAGACGTCGCGCCGATCACCTCGAAAATCGCTGCGAGGACGCACGCTGGCTTGAGCTTGATCGCGAACGAGTGCACCGTCGTGGCCCAGGCATTCGCACCGTCGTTGCCGCCGATCGCGAACGCCATGCTCGACGCCATCAGCGCCGTGATCACCAGGATTGCATAGTTGTCCTCCACGTCGATGTACGCGCCGTCGTATGGTGCGCACGTGTCCAGTGCGTTCGCCGTGAGCTTCTTGGCGTAGCCACCAGTCACGTAGTCGCAAGACAGCACGCCGGTCGCACACGCGCGGTCCGCGAGGAAGCGCACGCCGTACGACACTGCGGACGCACCGAGGGATAGAGCCATTTTGTCGAGGTGTTGGGTCTGGCTTTGGGCTTGGGGTTGGGCTTCGGCTTGAGGTTTGCTTGACCTGAACTTGTGTGCGGACGCTAGTGGTTGGGAATGCGAACCACTGGGCAAGTTGGTGAGTGAGAAAGCGAGCAACAGGCCACCAAGCGCTTCTGGAAGGACAGTTTTATCTCAGGTCTTACTAGCAGGTTGTATCGGCATACGTTTTCTGGCTTTGTTTCTGTGAGCCAGGGTTAAGACCTGTACGTCGCGTGGATGCTATGTGTGGAACTCGCCAGCCTCACGGGATAACCAGACTGATGGAAGATTCCGATTTCACCAGGAACTGCAAGATTTGCACAACTAAAAGTGCACCTCGAATCCAAATGTCACCACCACCAGACTAATTGATTGATCAATTCCTGTTGCAGGGATTAGAATGTCTAATCGAATCGAATCAAACTTATCGCGTGGTGGTGTTTGAAGTCGAAACGTCGAAACAAGATTCGATCTACCTCCAGAAGCTGCAAACTCACAAATTAAACCGACTAATGGAATCTTGAATCTTGTATGCACATGGACGATTGCAGTATGTGTTCTGCACAATGCAAACGTTTGACCTGGAGATTCAGCGCTGCATTGGACGCTGAAGTAAGCCATTCAACCGAGCACATGAATCTGACCAGTCTGGAGTCCAGTACATGTAACCCATCCCATCCCAATCCCGGTCAAAAAGCAGAGACGAGCGATGACTCGAGTGACAGAGCATCGTCGTTGGCTTTCGTGAGAAGCCTCCCAAGCTCTCCTTCAGACAATCGGCTCTGCACTCAACTCCGACCATCAACAGCTTCGTTGAGCTTTCGAAGTAGACGGCCCTGGCAACGAAGACCGTAAGACGTCGTCGCTACCAGCTACGACAGCGAGGACGACATGCTTGTCGGTATGTTCGCCAACATTCTTCTTCTCTCCGCTGCATTTTATAGCGTCACTTGTCCTTTTACAACCTCCAGCAGCCACCGCAAACACGCGCCATCCAGTGTCTGAGCAGATTCTGTTTGGAGATCACGGAGGTAGGTGCACTTGCGTCCTCTCTCACACGCAGCCACTCTCTCGTCCTTATCTGTGCTCTTGCTCCATCCATCCATCCATTCGCTTTTCGCTTTTCGCGCCGCTGAAAGAACTGGGAGAAGGAGCGCCATAAGGTCGCTTTCTCCCACGCTCAATGTGTATGATCGTACGAATGCCGTGCATGGCCGTACGATTCGGAAAACTGAAAGTGACAGTAAGTATTGTAGCGCACCATGATCACCTTGCGCTATCACGGATTACACCCATGCATGTGCTCTCATAGCGTTCGCGTCTCGAGTTGGCGTCGAGTGTTACTCGCGAATGCGCTGGGGACGATGCTGATGTCACCTTCCTCAGGTGGTTTTTGGCACCTGCGAATATAACTCACTCAAGATGCAAGGTTCCAGCATCAGTACCAGGCACACCGCACACTTCGGTTGTTTTGCCAGCGAATGCCAATCACAGCAAGTGTGACACGCTGAGAAGTGCATCAATCTGATAAAAGACACCGTGCATTGTACAATGTACAGTGGTTCGTACTACAGTATGTAAATGTATTTGCAGGAATCTACCGAGCCAAAGCAAGGCAGTTAATTGTCTGTGGTACCGGTAAGGTAATTCATGTACCGGTAAATGCAAAGTAGATACTCTTCTTGAAACTGCACACTCAAGCTCAAGCTCACCACAACAGGTACTTGGACACGAATCCGGGCTTGCCATCTTCGTCGCGCCGCGCGACGTACTTGGTGCCTTCCCGGTACATCCACGTGATCGAGCCCGTGCTGAGCACGATGATCCACGACATGTAGTCGGCCGGCAGCGCTCCCATCACGTCGTTCACGCTCGGCACGTACACGAGGATGATCGCGAGCAAGACGGACACGAGCGTGCCGTAGACCATCACGATGTTGTTGAAGACGCCATGGCGGAAGATCGACGCGCGCCGTGTCTTGCACATCCAGATGTGGAAGAACTGGCACAGCACGAGCGCAATGTACCACGAGCCGCACGCTTCCTCGATCAGGTCCAGCTGCTCGCTCTCGCTCAGACACGTCGCGTTGTTCTCGCCATAGCAAAAGTCCGGCGCGTCCGTCTGCCAGTAGTCGTCGCCCGACATGTAGAGGTCGCGCAGCGAGATGTCGCGGCCCCAAAACACGGACGCGTACGCGAGGAAGCAGCCGGTCGTGTTGATCATGCCGGCGATCATGTACGAGTACAGGAGCATCGGCCACGACATGAGCTTGTCCTTCTTCATATCACGCGGCGGACGGTTCATGATGTCGTTCTCGGGACCTTCGTACGCGAGCGAGATGGCTGGACCGAGCTCCGTGCCAAGGTCGACGCTCAGGATCTGGAGCGACGTGAGCGCTGCGGGCATACCGAACGCCAGGTTCATTGCCACTGGCGCCACCTCGGGCCACAGGTGCGTCAGCGTGTACGCGATGGTCTTCTTGAGGTTGTCGAAGATCGTGCGGCCCTGTTCGATGCCGCGCACGATGGACGAGAAGTTGTCGTCCATAAGGATGATGTCGGCCGCCTCACGCGCCACGTCGCTGCCGTTTTTGCCCATGGCGACGCCCACATCGCCTTGCTTGAGCGCCGGCGCGTCGTTCACACCGTCGCCAGTCACACCCACACACTCGCCCAGGTTCTGGCTCGCACGGACAATCTGGAGCTTGTGCTGCGGCGTCGTGCGTGCGAACACCACCTGGCGCATCGACAGCACAATGTCAAACTGCTCCGGCGTGAGGTAGTCGATCGCCCCGCCGTGCACCACTGCTGCGTCAAACTGCGTCCAGTCCGTGTCTGGGAACGTGTCGGGGTTCGGCGTGAGCAGGTTGAGGACCATGTCGCTGTCGTCCAGGAGTCCGATCTCCCGCGCGATCGCCTGCGCCGTGAGCGGGTGGTCGCCCGTGACCATGAACACCTTCACGCCGGCGTCTTTGCACTTCTGGATCGCGTCCGGCACGTCGTCGCGGGGAGGGTCCATGATCGCAATCATGCCGACAAAGCAGAGGCTGTCGGTTGGGAAGTTGCCCTCGTCTGCCGAGAAGAGCGTGTCGGCCGCAGCAGGCGTGAAGCGTCTCGTAGCGAGCGCAATCACACGGCGGCCGTTGCTCCCAAAGAGCTCGTACGCATCCGCGAACTCGTCGTGGAAGCTCTGGTCGATCGCGTGCTCTGCGCCGTGCGTATCGACGTACGTGCTGCAGCGTGTGATGATGACTTCTGGCGCGCCTTTCATGAGCACGTCCATCGACTCGCGCGTCGTCTCGTGGCCGGGCGACGGCACAATCACAAGCTGCCACTTGTTCGTCGAGTTGAACGGGATCTCGAACACGAGCGGGAACTGGTCGCGCGTCGAGTCGGTGGAGAACTGGAGGTCGGCGAAGCGCAGCAGCGCAATGTCGGACGGGTTACCTGTGTACTTGCGCTTCGCGACAAAGTCACGACGGACGCGGTACGACGCGCCACCGTGGCGACCAGGGAGGGACGAGTTCGACGGGTGACGCACTGGCAGTGCTCCGCTGGACGGGTGGCCCATGGGAAGCGCACTGGTGGATGGGTGACGCGTCGCCGTCAGCAAGTTGGAGCTCGAGTCGCGACTCGACATGGAGCTGCGCAGCACTCGCGCCACTGCGCTGTTGCTGCTGAACTTGTTCTCGCTTTGCTCCGGCTCGGCGCGGTTGCACAACGCGGCACAGCGGAAGAGCAGCGCCTTCGCGGCGTCACTCGTGAGGTAGTTCAGGTGCTCGTCCGTCTCAATCACGAGGTGGTCCACGGTCGGCTGGTGGTGGAACGCGCGGCCGTGCCATGTGTCTGTCACGGTCATGACGTTCTTCGTGAGCGTCCCGGTTTTGTCGGTCGCGATGAGCGTGAGCGAGCCCATGGTCTCGACGCAGTCGAGGCGCTTGACAAAGATGTTGTGCGCCGCCATGCGCCTCGCGGTGATCGTGAGCAGCGACGTGACGGTCGCAGGCAGCCCCTGCGGCACGTTCGCGACGATGATGACGAGGAAGCCGTTCACGAACGTGTTGAGCATGTCGTCGCCCTTCTTGCGGATCATGCCGATCGTGAAGAGCACGGACGCCATGGAGATCGCGAGCACGCTGATGAAGCGCACGAAGCTCTTCACTTCCCGCTGCATGTTCGTCTCCCGCTCTTCAGTCGAGCTCGCGAGCTTCGCGATGCGGCCGATCACCGTCTTGTCGCCGATGCTGAGCACGACGCCGAGGGCTGCGCCGTCGTAGCAGAGCGAGCCGTTGAACGCGACGTTCTTGCACTCGAGCGCAGGCACGTCAGCTGCCTGCGTCTTGGTGGTCAGCGGAACGAGCTCGGACTCGCCTGTGAGCGACGAGTTCTCGACCTTGAGGTTGTTGCAGAGGAGAATGCGCAGGTCGGCCGGCACTTTGTCGCCGTTGTTGATCCACACGAGGTCGCCCACGAGCAGCTCGTCCGCTGGGATGACTTGGCTCGCACCGTCGCGTACCACGGTGCACTGCGCTGGGAGCATGTTGTTGAACGAGTCCATGACTTTGCTCGTTGACCGCGCTTGCAGGAACGACATGACGCACGTGATGATGACGATGAGGAAGAGCAGGATCGACAGGTACAAGTTGAGCGACACGGACGTGTCGAGCAGGTACGCAATGAGGCTCAGGAAGCCGGCTGCAGAGAGCAGGATCATGAACCAGTCGAGGAACTGCTGGAGAAAGAGGATGTAGTCTGGGACCCGCTCGGGCGGCGAGAGGCGGTTGAAGCCGCAGGTCTCGCGGATCGCGGCGATGCGGGACGTCGACACACCGCGACTCTGGCCGACATCGACAGACAGGATGGCCGAGTCTGGCAACTGGCGGGTGAGCGTGTCGACATCGCAGTACGCCTGCCAGTACCGGTTCGAGTCGGCGTCCGCGACGGGCACGGCGACTGCAGTCGAGGTGGAGGCAGCGGTTTTCGCGTGCTCAGGCTTGCGCGGAGACGCCGGGAAGGCGACGAAGGCGGTCTTGCGAGGCGTCTGGCGCGACTCGAGCTCGAGCGTGGCGGAGGGAGGGAGTTGGTCGGCCATGGCGAAATCGAGAATGAGGCAATCGGGTGGGTGGGATGGAATGCCACGTCAGTTTGCAGGCTGCCTGCCTGTAGGGCGAGAACAATTTGATACAGTAGCAGTGTGCCTGTCGAGCGAGAGGAAGGAGCGGCGGTGGTGAAAGAACAAAAGGCAGGGACCAGTGCCGAGTGTGCGCTGTTACTGTCGGTTACCAGAGGTGAATTTCTGGTGGCTGGCGTGATATTGCTGCGATCTGATGGACATGTTGGGTCGTCGTCGACATGCGTCAGCCTGACGAAGCTTCGAGGAGGAGTGACACGTTTCGATTAACACGAGAAGTGAAGCTACTTGCGGATGGATAAACCACCAACTTTCGATTGGCTGAAAATACGGCGAGGGGAGATCCCATTTCGACTGCTTGCGTGGAGCGAAAAGGAGGGATGACCTCGCCGCTGCCTTCCGCGTTGACACAGACTTCTCGATACAAAATGCGATGAGGCATCGGCTTGGAAAACCACCCACATGTGATTGGTCGAGCTGTCGAAGTGTCGCAAGGTTGCCTTTCGACCTTTCTCCTCCTCTCGCCCCAGCCAGCCACCAGCCACCAGCAATCCTTCGCGAAGGAGGCAGCCTCATTCAATGAGAAGAAATGGTGGTGCTTTCCACCACAATGCCAAAGACGACATACAACTGGTTCCTACAGTATTTTCGCCATCGACGCTCCACTTTTCATAGCATAGCATGTCCTCGCACCATCGTCATGCACTAGCCGTGAGGACCTGCACTTCATCTCTCACACACGCACACACTCTCCCTCTCTCTCTCTCTCTCGTGCTGATCTGCGTTCTTGCTCCATCCATCCATCCATCCATCCATCCATTTGCTTTGGCCGCTGAAAGAACTGGGAGAAGGAGCGCCACAAGGTCGCCAGCTCGCTTTTTCCCACGCTCAATGTGCATGGCCGTACGAATGCCGTGCATGGCCGTACGACCCGAAAACTGGGAAGTGACAATAGGTATTGTATGCGCACCATCCTCTCTTGCGCTAGCATCGGATTCCACCCACGCGTGTGCTCTCATGGCGTTCGCGTCTCGAGTCGGCGTCGGGTGCTGCTTGCGAACACTGTGATGCCACCGTCCTCTCAGTGGTCCTTCGGACTTGCGGGCACCGCCCCTCAAGATCCAAGATCGCGCTTCCTTTCCACAGCACCAGGACACTCTTTCACAACGGTTTTGCCAATCTACCGCAAGTGCGACACGTTGCGAAATGCGACTCTGATGAAACGGCGCCCATCTCCAGTTCAGTTCAGGGACCCACTCAGTGGAGCGAGCCCCAAACCTCCGCGTCTGTAGATTCGCCACTGGTGAGCACAAGCACTGCTCCCAGTCTCTCTCTCATTCCGCAAGTTGCAGTCTGCGCAACACCCCACATCCTGGAGAGCTAATCCACGGCGCTTCCTTCCGAGCTCAAGCCCAAGCCTTCCAGTCTCGCTACTCTTTATCTCGAGTCTTCCCAACCATTCCAGGGCTTCCACGTCACTCCGCTCCCCGAGTCTCCGCGGTCTTCGCCACGAGACCCCACGTCCTTCCAGCCCTCCGATGACATCCTACTCGGCCGGAAGCCCTTCCGGCAAGCGCAGTGCCCACGCACTACCATTGTCTCCGAGCGACCCGCGAGGTGTCCTCGCCATGTCTCCGCGTGTGACGACGAGCTACGTCGACTTGGACGCGCTCGCGAGCGGCAGCGACAACTTGCCGCGCCTCTCAGTCGCCTCGAGCGTCCACCACGAGCAGCAGCAACAGCAGGAGCACCGCAAGCGGTTCCTCAGCGACGCTGAGCGCCGACTCGCACAGAACCCACGCGAAGCGCGTCTCTCGTTCGCGAGCATTGAGGCGCACGACCCGTGGCACACTGCGAGTCTCGACCTCGTCGCCAAGCAGCTCCGCGTTGACTTTGAGGTCGGTTTGAGTGCTGGAGACCACGCTGCACGCGTGCTCAAGTACGGACCAAACGCACTGGAAGAAGACCCACGCACGCCACTGTACATCACGTTCCTGCTGCAGTTCTACAACCTCATCATCGCCATGTTGCTGTTCGCAGCGATCGCGTCGCTCTCGCTCCAAGAGTACGTCGAAGGCATTGCGATCCTCTTCATTGTGACGCTGAACGCGACGATCGCAACGATCCAAGAGAACAGTGCGAGCAACGCACTCGAAGCGCTCTCGCGGCTCTCGAGTCCCCAGTCGACCGTGCTGCGGGACGGCGCGAAGGTCGTCGTGGACAGCAAGACGCTCGTGCCCGGCGACGTCGTGTTGCTCGCGACTGGCGACGTCGTGCCGGCCGACATCCGGCTCGTGGTCAGCTCGGACCTCAAGGTGAATGAGATGCTGCTCACAGGCGAGTCCGAGGACGTGTCCAAGAAGTACAACGTGTCCATGGCGACGACCGGCAGCAAAGCAGACAAGCTCACGGCCGACAACATGGTCTTCTCGTCCACGACCGTGACAGCGGGGAACGCCCGTGGCGTGGTCGTGGAGACAGGGATGGGCACGCGCGTGGGGTCGATCGCAGCGCTGCTTAAGACCAAGAGCAGTGGCGACGACGGCAAGACGGGGTGCCGCAACCCCCTCTCGGACTGCATCGACAAGTACCAGCCGAAGCTGACGCCACTGCAGCGCTCGCTCCACAAGCTCGGCTTTGTCATGGGCGCGATCGCGCTCTCGGTGTGCGCTGCCGTATTCGTTGTCGGCATGATCCGCGGGAACAAGGACCCGAAGCACCCGGACCGGCCCGTGTGGCTCGTCATGGTCATGCTCTCTGTGTCGCTGGCCGTGAGTGCGGTGCCGGAGGGGCTTCCGATGGTCGTCACGATCTGCCTCTCGTCCGGCACGTCCGCTATGGTGAAGAAGAACGTCCTCGTGCGCAAACTCGCGGCGGTTGAGACGCTCGGTGCGGCGTCTGTGATCTGTACCGACAAGACGGGGACGCTCACAGAAGGCAAGATGACGGCCGTGAAGCTCTGGGGCGACTTCAAGGAGTACGACGTCTCGGGCAAGGGCTTCGTGCCGGAAGGCCACATCACGCGCCACGGCGTCGACTACTCGTCGCCCGGCCCCGAGAGCGTCCACCTCCAGTCGGCGCTGCTCGCGAGCGTGCTCTGCTCCAACACGCACCTGAAGCAGAAAGACGTCGACGGCGTGCTCACGTGGGTGCCGTTCGGGAACTCGTCTGAGGCGCCGCTCGTCGTCGCGGCTGCCAAGGCCGGGATCTGGGAAGACGCGGCCACGGACGCGTACAAGCGCGTCGTGGAGGTCCCGTTCTCGTCGTCGCGCAAGATGATGGTGACTGTGCACGCGCTGCCGGCGCCGGCCCAGTTCGGTTCGCTGGCGCTCGAGCCGTCGACCAAGTTCGTCGCGTGCGTGAAAGGCGCACCAAACTACGTCCTGGAGAACTGCACGCAGTACTGTCGCGCAGACGGCACGCTCGCTGCGCTCTCACGCGAGCAGCACCAGCAGGTCATGGACGCTGTGGACCACCTGTCGTCCCAGGCGCTCCGTGTGCTCGCGGTCGCGATCAACCCGCTCCCAGCGATGCCGTACGCGCCAGAGTGCGACGAGATCGAGGAGAAATTCGCGGCGCTCTCCCGTCCGCTCGTGCTGCTCGGTCTCGTCGCGTCGATCGACCCAGAGCGGGACGGCGTCCGGGAAGCGATCGCGACTGCGCGACACGCCGACATCCGCACGGTCATGATCACTGGCGACTACCTCAAGACCGCGGTCGCGATCGCACAGAACATTGAGCTGCTGCCGAGCGGCGGCGTGGCAGCCGAGCTGGAGGCGACCGACTGTGCGCAGCTGCGACCACGCGGCAACGAGTACTTGGCGGAGTACGAGATCGACGAGATCACGTCCCGCACGACCGTGTTTGCACGCGCAAAGCCAGAAGACAAGATTGAGATTGTCAAGTCGCTCCAGCGCCAAGGACTCATCTCAGCCATGACAGGCGACGGTGTCAACGACGCGCCGGCCCTGAAAGAAGCCGACATTGGCGTCGCGATGGGCATCTCAGGGACGGAAGTCGCGAAAGGCGCGTCCGACATGATCCTCACTGACGACAACTTTGTGAGCATTGTCGCGGCTGTGGAGCGGGGTCGGGTGATCTATGCGAACATCCAGAAGTTCGTCATGTTCCTCCTGTCGACGAACATTGGCGAGATCATCCTCATCTTCACGACTGTCGCAGCGGGCTTCCCTGCGCCAATGGAGGCGCTCCAGATCCTGATTCTGAACTTGTTTTCGGACGGGATGCCGGCGGTGGCGCTCAGTCTCGAGAAGGGTGACCCGAAGATCATGGAGGACAAGCCGCGGCCGAAGCAGCAGCCGCTCATCCACGGCCGTCTGTGGAAGCTCGTGGGGCTCAACGCAGTCATCATCGCCAGTGGCGCGATCGCAGTAAACTGTCTCGGCGTGTACTGGAACTTTGGACGCCTCGAGCTGACGGAGATCCTCAAGCAAGGCGGCGGCGCACACGGCGACGACTTCCTCGACGTGACGTGCCAGCGCTGGGACGGCGTGAAGACTGGCTGGAAGACGTACGGCAACTGCAACGCCAGGTACGAGGGCGGGTCACTCGTGTTCCCCGACATTCCGAACCGCGACAAGTACGAAGACTCGACAATGTACTGCGAAGGCGGCGAGTACGAGTGTCTCTCGGAGGGCATTGCGCGCTCGCAGACCATGACGTTTGTCTGTATCACGTACACTGAGGTGCTGCGCGCGTACACGGTCCGGAGCTTCTCGCAGCCCATGTTCGTCGGCATGTTTGACAATGGGTACCTCCAGTTCGCAGCGTCGCTCTCGGTCCTCCTCACGATCTTCGTGACGAACACACCGGTGATCATGACGGACATCTTTGGCTTCGAGTACATTGCGTGGTTCCAGTGGCTCGCGTCGATCTGCGGTGCAGTGAACGCGGCGTTCTGGGGCGAGATGGTGAAGTGGTACTTCCGGTACTACGACCGCAAGACGCAGCAGCAGCGGGAGGCCGGCAGTGGTGGTGATGCAGCTGACGGAGACAAAGTGCTACTGCAGGAGTGAGAAGAGAGAGAGGGAGAGATAGAGTGATGAGTGTGTTGACAAATTATGGTGACGAAAGACCTCTTGAGATGTGTTGGTATGGGTGTCGTTGGATGTGGTTGTGAAGGTGGTGAAGGTCAACCTTGTTAGCGATACGAGCTGCTTTTTGCCATCCATGTCTGCGTATCCGACGACCAACACGTCGTTCAACCACTCATTCAGACTCAGTCAGTCTCCAGAGCTCCAGTTGAGAGGTTTGAGCAAAATGCACCAGTGTCCTCCTGTTGTTCAGTGGTTGTTGACTGTGTC
>JAASGD010001195.1:0-12461 GCA_023334115.1 Globisporangium megalacanthum | reverse complement strand
AGGAAGCACACGCGGCGGCCAGCGGTCGAGACGGTGGTAGCAGCAGTGGCGACCGTGGCAGTGGCACCCGCAGCAGTGGCGGCGGCGGTCATGACGACCGACATGCGCATCGTTTGTTGATGTTGCTGTTTGGTGATGAAGAGTGAATGCTTCAGCATTTACCCAATACTAATTTGTTTCTTTCGTTAGTAGCCGCATTGATTTGACTATTTTCTTATGCTGTGTTTTGGAATTGTGCCTCAATGGTGTGTGAGCAGTGTCCAATATATAAGTTGTATGGTTGCAGTTTGTGGTGTCGCATCACTTTTGTGCAAGCTGGTTGTTTCCTGCCTCTTGTTTTCGCCTGCCACGAGAGCCATCAAAAGCCTGCTCACAAACCTGGTCGCAATGCTCGGAGGCCGCTTCGTGATGCCCGCGCTCCGCAGCGCTGTGGCACCTTGGACGCTCACTGCCCTCTCTGTCGCCGGTGCGCTCCTCTCTCTTTGTCTCCATCATGCTCCCACTGTATACTAAGACTCGCGCTTTCATTTGCTCGCCCACTGCATTTTGCATCATGATGACACAGCCCACCAGCCCGCGTTCCTCGCCAACGCGAACGCCGCCGTCGCCTTCGCTGCACCGCTGCGTCTCGCGGTCGCGCGCGAGCCTTTTCAGCCGCTCGCGCTGTCGTTCGCGCGCCTGCAGCTGGTGGAGCACGAGGCGCCCGTGGCGATGGAGCTGCTCAACCGCAACGCGCGCCGACCGAAGAAGGTGAGTGCGTTGTGCGTCCATTTGCCTTTTACCATGGAAGAGGTGCTGACCCCTGCCCCACCCACTCTCTTCCTCGACTGTGGCTCATTACCTCTTCACTAGGCGAACCACGGCAAGCGCCCCTGCTCGCACCACCGCCGACGACAGAAACGCCTGAGCCGCCGCCGGAACGCCGACTAGATAGAGGAAGGAAGGCTGATGCCCGCCTATCTGCCGCTCGACCCGCATCACGTGCTGCTTCCGGACGTTCACTGCCGCTTATTCGAGTTCTCTATCGTTAGAGATAAGAGAGAGAGAGCGCGTGGACAGCAGCACCATCACTCAACAACCAGTTGTGTTCACCCCTCCTCCTCCTCCTTCCTTTTTCTCTTGATTTCTGTATACAACTTGTCCAATGACACTTGTCCTTCCATCGTCCTCCTTGCTTCATTATCCAAAACCCACACATCTCGGTTCGCTCTCGCCATCATGTCCTCCTAAGATATGCTACACCCCACGTCCTGCGTCACATGCGTCATAATTGCGTCATGCGCCAGTCATGGGATCGTCTCCATCGCCTCCGTTCGCCTGCTGCTCGCTGTCGCCGCCACCGTCTCCCCCCCCGCCGCCCTGGAGCTGCCGGTACTGCTGCGTCACAGCCGCGCGGCGCCGGTCGTCCATGAGCTGCTGCTGGAGCTGGAGCTTGCGGACGTGCTCGCGGAGGTCGTGGCAACGCGGCACTTTGCACTCGTACTGGCGGCACTGGCGCGCGTGCAGCTGCAGCAACGCCCACACGCGCCGACAGATCGTGCAGCCGCCGTACGCACGGAGCTTGCACTGAGCGCCGTGACGCATCAGCTCCTTCATCTTCTCGCAGTTCGACGATCCGCAGTTCCCGTCGGCACAGCTGCTCGAGTGCACGAGCAGCTGCATGTGGAGCCGCACGTTCTTTGCACGGTGCTCGCGCAGCCGCCGCTGCTCTTCTGTGAGCGCTGGCCCGCTCCCGCCTGGGCCACTGCTGCCGCCTGGGCCACCCGAGTGGCCACCGACCGCCCCGACGCCGCTGGTCGGGATCATCTCGAGCGGATGCTCGTGCTTCTCCTTCTCGTAGCACGCGTCGCACACGTCAAAGTCCGGGCACGCGTGGCAGTGCCAGCGGTTCCCCGCGACAATGTCTTGCGTGCACGCGTTGCACTCGTAAATGTACGCGTTCGGGTTCGGGTTCCCGAGGTGGTATAGCGCCATCATGGACGAGTGCTTGGCCCGTCGGAGCTCGTCAAACTGGTAGTGGTTGCCTTGGCACAAGCTCAAGAACGCTTGCCGCGTGTCGAAAAACTCACTGTCCTTCACTTCGTCGGGGTCCGTAATCTTGAGCGGAATGTGCATCTCTGTGCGCACGAGCGGCTTGAGCCGCGGCAGGAGCTTCGGCGTCAGCTTCGCGCGCTGGTAGCACGCGTCGCAGAGCACTGTTTGGACGACTTTCGGGTTCAAACACACGTCGGTCTTCGTGCGCGGGTCCTGCCACATCACGCCCTGCAGCACTGTCGTGTTGCACACGCGACAGCTCGGGTGCAGCTTAACGACCAGGAAGTCATCTTTCATCGGCTCGATCACTTCGCCGAGCTTCACCATCAGCGGGTCCGTTACAGTGCGGTCCACTGCGTCGAGCGACGTGAGCGGCGTCTCTTTCTTCGCCTTCTCACTGCCGCCGCCTTCGTCTTCGCCGCCTGTGTCGTCGTCATTGTCGTCGTCGCCGCCGCCGTCGCCATCCGAGCCGTTGCCACCGTCGCCGCCACCGTCCGCTTCACTCCCAGCCACCCCGGTCTTCCGGCGCTTGGGCTTCTTCGCTTTCGACTTCTTACTCCCACGCTTCGTCGTCTCCGCAGTCTTGCGCTTCGCAGCAGCCGGTTTCTTCGGCGCTTTCTTCGGCTTCTCGGCCTCAATCTTCTCAATCAGGTCCTCTGCGAGCCCGACCCAGTAGTCGCCTTCAAAGTACGGCAGGACGCACGCCGAGAGGTCGTCGCGCCAGTACTCGTCGTACATGTTGGTGATCTGCCACACGACGTCCTCGGCCTGCGCCTTGACCAGCATGTCGACGTACCACTGCCGGAGCCGGTCCGACTTGGGCGTCTTCTGGCTCTCTGGGTGGCAGTACAGGATGTAGTCGTCGCCTTTCAGTGGCGGACACGCCCACAAGTGCGCTGTGTGGAACCCGAGCTGCTTGACAAAGTCCATGTACGCGATCAAGAGCTCGTGGTACACTTTCGTGCGCAAGTGCGGCGGCTCAAAGTAGTTGACCGAGTCGAGGTACGAGATGTACACGCGCCGAGCGTTGCACTCGGCCTCCTGTTCGTCAAACTCGTGCACGTACATGCCAAAGAGCAGCACCGAGACGCCGTGGATCTCTTGGAACATGCAGATGCACTTGGACTTGAACCGGTGCTCGTACGTGTACTTGTGCGAGTCCTTGTAGCGCTGGAACATCTTGTCGCGCACCATGAGCTGCTTCTCAATGTTCGACACTTGCCGCACGGTCAGCGCTTCCGCCGTCTCGATCGTGCTCGCGTCCTTGTTCGTCCACTTCGCTTCGTCTTCGCGCTCGTCCTGCAGCGCCTTGTAGATCCGGCGCTCGAGGTGGTCCGACAGCTTCGTGCGCATCAAGTCCTTTGCGTTGAACGCGTGGCGGCCAATCTTGTACTTCTGCGGCTCCTGCTGCCGGTGCTCGAGCAGACACTCGGGGCACAGGAACTCGCTCCCAGGCGTCGACGAGATCGAGTGCGCTGGCACGACGTTGCCTCCGGCGTGCGACGGTGTCGACGACGTTGGCGCTGACACCGATGCTGACGAACCAGTGCCAGAGCCAGCGTTGCTACTATTGCTGCTGCTACCACCAGCTGCTGGCGTTGTCCCCTTTGCGCTCTCCGTCTTCACCTGCTGCGGCTTCTTCTCCGCGTCGATCTTGCCGTTAAAGAGCGCGCAGATCTGGTGCACCCACCGGTTGCACGAGTCGCACTGGACCCACGGCTCTTCGTGCACTTCGTCGTTCTTCTTGCGCGAGAGCTCGGCTTTCTTGTACACGCGGCCTTCACTGTGCTTGACTGTGTCGCCGATCGTGCCGTGGCACGGGTGGCAGCAGTGGTACTTGTTGTCCGGCGACACGTAGTAGTAGCAGTTGCGGCGGATGCGGCTGTTGCATTCGCCGTTGCAGTAGAGCACGGCCGGCTCAAACACCATGCGCTCGACGCCACAGAGACGGCACGAGCTCTCCTTTTCGCGCACGGCTGCCTCTTCCGCGCTCACCTCGACCTCGAGCTTCCGCAGCTCAGCGTTAAAGTCCGTGAGCATGTCTTTCGCGAGGTTGTACACGTCTTGCTCCTCGTTGTTGTACGTCATCGCGTTGCCAAACGTGAGCCGCACATCGGTCGCAAACTGGTGCAGGTTCTTGTAGATGCCAAGGTCGAGCTTCTTCTTGATCGTGCCGAGGTCCATTGGCCGCCGAATGATCTTAAAGTAGTTGGGGATCTCGAGCGCGACTGGGTCGACAGGGCTGCTGAACACCCAGCCAAACTTGTGCTCCATCATGCCTTTCAGCAGGCCTTCGAGCCGCTTCTTCAGCTGTGCAGGCGGCACCGTCGCGTTGTAGTGCGTCACGAGCGAGTCAATGTGCGCCTTCAAGTCGTCGTTACTCAGCTCGTTCAGCATCGATGTCGGCACCTCGGCCGCAGTCGCGGTGCTTGACGGTGTTCCTGCGAGGGACACAGGCACCATCGCGCTGCTCACGCTAATGTCGAGCTTCTCGACCGCGGACGGCGACGCGTTCAGCGCGTTCGACGCGCTCGGGGTCGCGTCGTCCTCGTCCTTCTCGGCTTTCAGCGCCTTCGCGCTGTCCATGCGGCGGTGCTCCTTCATCATTGCGTTCAGCTTCGAGTTGTTCATCGTGAGCGGGTTCGTCGCATCGTCAGCTGGCCGACGTTGTGGCTGCGCGTGTAACTGCACAGAGCTCTCAGCCACTAACGCCGCAGACGGCATCTCTTGCTTGACCGACTGCTTGTGCTGCTGGAGGGGTGTCGCACTCGCCGGCGTCGTCGTCGCTGGCTCCTGGAGGTCGGCTGGAAACCCAATCGGCGTCCCTGCGACGTCAGCTGCTCCCATCGGCATCTGAGTCTCCTCGGCCAAGAGGTCGTCTGGGGACGGCTTCACGATCGTCTGAGCGACACGATGCTGTTGCTGCTGCTGTTGCTGGTGCGGCGGCATCCTCGTCATGTTTTGCGGCATGGATAGCTGCGATCCGAACGTCTGCGACTGCACCTGCGGCGGCGGAGGAGGAGGAATAACAGGAGGACCACTCTGCTGAATCGACGGAGGCATCGGAATCGGCAGCATCGCACTCGCAGGAAGCTGCTGCAGAGGCTGGTGGTGCAGTGGACCACCCGCTGGTGTCGCCACGGGCGACGGGTTGAACGGCACTCCAGAGCTGCTGCTCGTGCGGGTCGAGATGATGTGCTTCACGATCCGCCGCTGCGTGTTGCAGCGCTTGTACTTGACGTCCAGGCTCTTGAGCGTCGCTCGCTTCTCATTCACCTGCCGCTCGAGCTGGCCTTTCACAGCCACGTCCTGCGTTGTGTTCGAGCGCTGTAAGAGCTGGCGACACTCGTTCATGATCGAGTTCATCTGCGTCCGGATCTGCTCCGCGAGGCTCTCGAGCTTCTTGCAGTGGTCGTTCAGCTGCTCGAGGCTCCAGCCCAGCAGCTTTTGCTGGATGATCGCGAGCTGCCGGCGGTCTTCCTCGGTCAAACTCGCAACGAACGCGTCGCTCGAGTTCGCTGCAGCGTTCGGTGTCGTGGTCACTGATCCCTGGCTTACGACGCCATTACCACCACCACCACCGTGGAACTGCTGCGGACTCGGACCGACAGTGGCGCCAGCATTCAGCATCGTCCCAGCGCCAGCACCACCGACGCTGTAGCTCATCGCGCCATTGTTCAGCGGCGGCGCCATCGGCTGCCCCGGCATCCCGACTGTCGGCAGCGGCGGTCCGGTCTGCTGGAGCTGCGGAGGCATCGGAATCGGAAGCGGCGCAGCGAGCGGGGGCTGCGGGACCTGGGGACCCATCTGCTGCAGTGGCGCACTCGGAAGCTGCTGCGGCTGCTGCTGACTCGGAGCCGCTGCCGCCGGACTAACCTGCGCGCGGTTCTGAAGCTGCCGCCGCTGGGTCACTGCGTAGATCTGCTGCAGCGCACGGTCCGCGTCGAGCATGAGCTGCCCGTTCTTCTCCTTCACTTCGACCGGGTACCGGACGACCTGGCACACGAGACACATGGGATTTGTGCACTGCTGGAAGTGCGACAGCACGTACTTGGACGAGATGCAGTGGCTGTACGAGCACGAGTTCGTGTGCTGGCAGGCGCCCATGTGCTGCCACAGCCGCTTCATCTCGCCGCAGCTCGGCGTCGCAGTGCACGCGCCTTCACTCGCTTTGCACCACATCGCGTGGCGCAGGAGCAAGAGCCGCTGCTGCTGGCGCTGGAGCACCTCTTTCGAGTTCGCCGTCTTGATGTCGCTGCTCGTCATCGACTTGAGCTTGTTGTGATACTCGGTCGTCTGCGTCTGGTCGAGCGCTGACGTCACCTTCTGCGCTTGCGCCTTAAACTGTCGGATGATCTGCGCCGACCGGCTCCGGTTCGCTGCTGCAATCGCGGCCGCCGAGTTCGCTGCATCAGCTGACTGCGCGTGCACGAGTGGCGAAATGCTCGACTCGGGCATCGACACCTTGTCCGACATGAGCGCGTCGATAATCGACGACGCTGTCGACGCTGACGGCCCTGCTTCTGCCGCTTTCTTCGGCTGCTTCGGGTCGTCTTGGAGGTCCGGCGGCATCGGGATCGCTTGCGGCACGTCTTGCCCCTTTGAAGCGGTGGCTTTCGACGTGCTTCCTGCAATCGAAGGCGGCGGTGCCACCGCTTGCGTGCTAGGAAACGGGATCGGTGTCGCGTCTGTCGACGCCTTCACACCGCCTGCTACAGGCGTCGTTGTCGCCGACGCTGTTGTGCCGCTCGCGTTGGTCGGTGCTGCAGCCGTGCGATTCACGTGCTGGTGCTTCTGCGCCGCCCGGACAATGTTCTTCAGTCGTGTCTGGAGCGTGTTGGGGTTCGCGTACTCCTCCCGCGACGTCGCGATCCGGTAGCACTCGTCTTCGAGCCGGTGCGCCATCTCGGGGAGCTTCTGGAGCCAGTTGGGGGGTGCGTTCGAGCCCTGGCTCCGGAGTACACGCATAATGTTGTTCAGCATCTCCTTCCGCAACGCCTGATCAGCTGGCGAGTGCCACGTTGGCCGCGTCTGGGATGGCATCGCGACGCCGGCTTGACTGGCTGGAGCACTCGCGAGGCTCGCAGACGCTGAACCGACAGCGCCAGCGTTGCTGAACGGACGCTGGGCAGGCGAAGCCGACGGACCCGCTGTCGCTTGAGGCTGCGGGGCTTGTGGTTGCTGCTGCGTAGCGTTGCTCGTAGAAGTCGTCGGCTGCTGGGGCGGTGGAGGCGGCTGCTGCTGGGGCTGGTGCTGCTGCCGCAGTTGCGCGCCTTGCTGCTGGGTGAGTTGCTGGGCCTGCTGCAGTTGCTGCTGCTGTTGTTGTTGTTGCTGCTGGTGTTGGTGTTGCTGCTGTTGTTGTAGCAACGCGTTCTGGTGTTGCTGCATGGCCGCGTACTGGCGCTGCTGGTGGAGCATGCGCATGTACTGCTGCTGCTGCTGCTGCTGGTAGTAGTACTGCGCTTGGGGCGTCATCATCATACTCTGCGGCTGCATGTTGAAGCCCTGCATGAACATCTGGGTCGGGTCTGCGACGCCAAAGCCGGCTGCTGGGTTCATAGCCATCCCGACGCCCATCCCGACGCCCATGCCGACCCCCATGCCGACGCCCATGTCCAAGCCCATGCCCATGCCCATCGCATTGTTCGCTTGCATGCGAGCTGCGTTCGTTGGCTGCATACCGCCCATCATCGGGTCCATCGCCATCGCGTTCAGCGGTTCCGCTGCTAGCGACGCTGGGAACGGAATCGCGTCTGCTGCGGTCGTTGTGGTGGTCGTGAGCGACGCCGACACGTTGGTGTTGTTGCTGGAGCTGCTCGTTACAGCGACGCCTGCGCTTGTTGGCGAGTTGAGCTCTTCTGGGAAGTCAATCATGCCCGCAGTCGCTGCCCCGGACGCCACAGACCCACCCCCCATGAGCGCAGTTGGGTCCATCATCATCATGCCGCCGCCGCCGCTAAAGTCCAGTCCCGAGACGTTGAGGTCCATGCCGGGACCACCACCGCCACCAACGTTGAACTGGTTGAGAAATCGATTGTCGCTCGGCAAGCCCAAGCCAAAGTCACCGACGAACGAGTGCGAGTCCATCGCGTCTGGGGTAGAGCAGAGAGTGAGCCACGCGTGTTCATTCCCCCACCCACACAATGGCGGCGACGAACACGCACCTGAGGTTTGGCGCCGTCACAAAGCCCCCTTCACGTAAGCGCGAACGCGCACTCTTTCTCTCTCTACCTCTTTCTGGTCTCTTGCTCGCTCGCTCTGACTCTCTTTCTCTCGCTCGCTCTCGTAGATGGACCACCGAACGGCGACGAGGCAGAGGACAGAAGCGAGGGAAGGAGCGGTGGTCGTGCAAGCGATTTCCGCTGAGCCGCGTACTGATGTGAGCGGGCGCGGGGCGGCGGCAGGTGTGCGCGGCAGGTGGTCAATCAATTTGCTGCTGGGCTATCGGCGGTTCACGCTGGCGCTCACTCGCACACTCGCGATTTGGCAGTGGCCTTCTTCTGAAAGCCGCCTTCTCGAAAGCGATAATTTTATCCAATCAATGATTTGCCTGTGGCTCGTGATTCGATTTTACACCAATCAATAGCAGTTACTGCTCAAATAGATCCGGCTTTGTTTACTGAATTAAAAAGAAAAGTATATTTATCCAACTGAACCCATTCTCCTTTTTTCGAATACATTTGTTTACATTAGCAAGAATATAAAATAAACTTTACAAATGTAACGTTATAAACACCCAGTCTCTGAGTCAAAGAGGCCGAAAACTCCCGAACCACAAATAAAACATCAATTCTTATCGAAACACAACAAATACTTGTGTGCAGATGCCCCTGGTTCGTGAGGCATGGACGCACGTGTTCGCATCTTCTAAAAATCATCACAGGCGGCACCATTCGAATATTACGAAATCTTGAGGACTCGAATATTACGAAATCTTGAGGACTCGAAAATTACCATTTTTAGTGACTGTTGGTTTTAAAACATCACATTGTAAGAGTTTGAAAAGCAGTCCTCCTTGACCGTTACGGATAATATGTGATGTAACGCGTGCAAGTTTTGGTCAAGTGAACTGCGGCTAAGAATTACTTCCTCCGTATTTTAATGATTGGGACACAGCGGAAATGTGGTGTATTTTAATGATTGGGACGTTTCATTTTTGACAGGGCTCAATTTCGCAAGTCCGGACAGAGCGGAAATGTTGAGTGTCAAAACGATTGCTATCTTCAATTCGACTGAGATTAATTTTGCAAGTCTGCTAAATGGTCGTGTGCCTGAGCTCACAGGTCGGAATCACACCTAATGAACGCTGGCAACACGCCTTTCACGCGCAGGCGCTGCTTCTCCTTGCGATAGAGTTTGTATTCACCAGCTGCGCCGATAGCTACATGTATCGCATACGTCGACAAGAGACGACCAATCGGGTCACAATGTCACCATAAGCCTCTGTAAATCACACAAATTTGCCACGTGTACCATGTCTTCAATACTGACCCAGAGAGTGTCGTTGACGATGCTGTACCTTGCTCTATCATTAAGGCTCCCCACCGTATGCATTGTGGTGTCTCTCTTTGTGTTGAGGGGCGTCAGCGGGTTGCGAAGCGTTGGTGGCAGTGGACAGAGTGGCTTTGCGCCTCATTCACTCTGTCAAAATTGAGTATTGAGCTCAATGGTATATATTGGCGAATAGCGGACGAGCAGGCGCTTCTTTTTATCCAATCAATTTGCAATTAGGTGATGTACTGTACGCAGGATTAATTTTAGAGGTTGAATGTCCCAATCATTAAAATACAGAGGAAGTACTACCTTTGTCACCGTAAAGTTCTCGTATTTGCACTTTTGAGCAGACTGTGGCACGAAAATTGCACCAAATACACTGGGAGCGTTTACTTATTACTCGCCTTGGCGCGCTGAACCCATTGGTGCTATTTCCGGAGCAATATGCGATTGACCCAATGACCCAAAAATGACTTGCTTTCAGTATACCCAAAGGCACTCCGGCAAGGCAGGGTTTGAAAGAGCTCGCACCGCCCCACTGAAGCCGCGCTATTCCTTCACTATGTCTGCACCAAGAAGGATCGCGAGCTTTGCGCCCCTGCATGCATTTTGATCACTCTCCAATGCGCCTACACGACACCACCGATCGATGGCTGATGTCATTGTTTTTGTACTTGCCAAATCGGACAACCAAGTTGTGAGAAAAAAGCAGAGTGGTACGTGCCAACTTTTCGGTGACAGAGGTAGTAGCTATGAAGACAACTTGTTCGTCCTAGTTTAGCCTAGTTGCTATATATTACAGGATTGTGAGATTTTCTCAGAACTTATGTACTTTCTGCTTCATTTTGGACAGATAAAGCGTGTATACCGCCAAGCTGTGTGACACAATTGTAAGATTTTCTTTTAGCCGACAGATTATAAGATTTTTTGAAATCGCCATAGGTCAGCTCATGCGCGTCAGACAGAAAATGTGTTGGAATGGTCTTGTTTGTATCTCAAAGAGCTTTCATATGAAAGCTTGACCTCGCTGATCTGAGCAGTATTCGATTTTTTTCACATTTAAATACTTTGTAAGGGGCTTCGCCTCCTTGTCTCAGAGACAGGGTGTTAAGTAATCTCCAATCGATGCTTCGTTTTTTGGTGGTACGTTTTTACACATATCAAAGAGAGCTATTTTAATTAACAATTACAATAGTATTATCCAGCTTGACTCATTTCCCATTTTTAGTATTCATTTAGATGGGAGTGAGGAATAAACATTGTGAAGAAAAATGTAAAATTACACACATGCTGTAAAGCAAAAATGTAAAAAATCACTTGGAACTGTAATCAATTTTCAAATCGACTTGTTTCAGTTTTGCCAAAAACTAGAACAATGGGTCAGCCCAAAGTATCAGCAAACTCGAGCTCTGGTTTGCCTCTCCAAGCAAACGAAACCAAGTGACTTTCGTTTCATACTACAGCTAGTGCAGAAAGTCACCAACCCTCTCGCCAAAATGAGTGTTTGGTTTTAGGTTGGCGCGAGTTTTTGTCCGTTTGGCTCACCCAGCGGCTCAAATGGCTCGTCTTTGACTGCTCATTCTGTAGCATAATTGTCTGATCAGCTAACGCACTCTCAGCTCATTCAACGAGCTCACAACAAATTGAAACGTCTCAAACCCCAAGACAATCACTTTCACTGCACAAGCTGCATACGGATTTTGAAATTCGCAAAGATCGCGTCAGTGTAATATATGGTAAACGCAAATTTACAAGCGTTTGGATAGTTTACATACACAATTTTGTGCTGTTGTGAGCTCATCAAAAATGCACAATTTACCTTTTTGGAGTATTTTTTCGTTGCTTGCCTGAAACAATAAAATACGAATGGAAATGCGCACGGTTCGGTTACGTTACTTTTACGCCAAATGGACCGATTTGACTAAAATTTGTTGCATCCAGACAACTATTTTACTATGTTAGTAAGGTAAAATACCAATGTATGGCGGAGAATCATACAGCTAAGCAAACAGAAGGAAGGTCAATGCGAATTGACTAACTGATGGTCACAAACGCTTGCACTCAAGCAGGATTCGCTACACTGCCGTTCTATGTCAGCCTCCACTCTTACATCACAAACCTGTCTAATTGAAAGGCGACTGAAAGTGATGAAATTTTCGATCAACTTCACCAGCGGAACAATTTACGGCCGACGCAGGACAAATACATCATTCCAGTCGGAATTGATGCAGCTACCGTCGAGTCGACCGGCAGTCGTGTATGATGACTGTCTTGCATATGAGACCATTTAGAACAGATGTATCATAAACCCGTTTTTGAGGGGTTTTAGGAGAGCGGTTTAAAATTGGTCAAGTGAACTCACAAAAATCTTAAACTCGAGAAAATCGCGATTGAGAATTTAACACCAAACGGCAAAATCAATTTCAGCCAAGTCTAAAAATGCCTTCATTTAGACTTCCAGGTCAATTCAGACCAAACCAATTGGACCAAAAGGAAGATAAAACTTTTGGGAACCGAAATGTTCAATAATAAAAAGTCGTACTTATCCAAAGTGTCATTTTTGAACGCTTGTAACTTTGGACTTATATCGATGGTTGAGACGCTCAATATCTCAAATGAAAGCGCAGATAACGTGTTTTAACGTGGCGTTACTCGTTGAAAAACCTTAAAAACAAGTTAATGATACTTCCGATTATTTGGTCTCATATGCTACCCCTAACAAGCCCTCTCACTCCAAAGAAAACCTCAGTAAAGTGCGCGACAAAAGTCTTGGGAAAAAACTATTTTGTTGGCTGTACCGTCAATTTTGCTCGTAGAAGCTAAAAACATATCAAAAACGATAGAGCGTTCTGCGACAATTGCGGTGATACAATCCGATCACCGAAATTCGCAGTACCGGCAACGCAAGGTAAAAAAACGAATTTTTCACTATT
>JAASGD010001194.1:0-12467 GCA_023334115.1 Globisporangium megalacanthum | reverse complement strand
GTACGGTGTCGTTCGGGTGTCGGGTGTCAGGCGTCGGTGTTTTTTGTTCGGATTCGGTGCGGTGCGGAGCAAGTCGTGGCGTGCAGGCGGAGTGAAGAGTTGAGAGTCGAGAGGTGTGAAGATGTCGTGGTGTCGGCGTCGTCGTGTTGGTCTTGTCGAAGTTGTGCGTGCAGGTGCTGTGTTGTTTGTTCATGTATTTGTATCCTTGGTGTTTTTTAACACCGTTCTTCTGAAGAGAACCGAGTCACGTTGTGTAAGGAGCAGTGAATTACGTGATGAAAGGCGTTTGCGATTTGTCTGTTCATCAACTGGGGTGGGTGGTAAACCCCAGTTGATTGATGAAGTAATGTGTGTTTCAGCTTTTGCTCGACCGTTCTGTCGAAGGAAGTGTCTGCGTTCACCGATTTTTTGAGTGCCAACAATTCTGAATCTGAACATGGGTTAGGGATCCTGGACTCAGACCCCAATCGAGTTTTAGAAAATCTAAAAATCCAAACGAAAGGCTGGCGTGCATCGATTTCACGCTCTCACTTTCGAATCGGCAGCCTCGCTGCAAGAAAGAGACGTAATTTTTGTGATGATTTACATGCCGAACGTGAATTGTGCTAAATGTAGCTCGTGCTGTTTTGGTGTTGCGCCGCAGATGGCGAGCGAGAGCAGCAGCGACGACGACTTCAGCCCCCTCCTCCGCCGCGGCAGCGAAAGCGCGTAAGGGATGCGCCGGATTGGAGTGACAGGGACGAAGACGATGACAAAGAAGCTCGCACGCTGAGGAGCTCTGCGAAGAACTCCAAGCCCGTGGTGACGTCCACACAGCTTGCCGGGCGGTTTTCGACGTGGGAGGAGTTTCATGACCGTCTGCAGAGGTACGCGGCGTTTTTGAGCGCGTGCATCGCCGCCGAGAGACACTAAGCTGCGAATGGTGTGTGTACAGAGACAGCGACGACACGAACCAGGTTTATCGCCTTCGGACCAGCACATCCGTCGCTGAACGAAACGCCGCACGAACAAAGGCAGCCGCGCGCGCTGGAAAGACCCCGGTTCTTTTCGACGAGAGCTACCTCTACTACGCTAAAACGCTCATCTGCACACACGGCTGGGTCTTCAAGTCGCGAAGCGCTGGTGAGCGATCGAACCACGATGTTCGCTCGATTGACTGCCCCGCTCGAATGAACGTGACACTTGTGTGCGACAAGGCTGGGGACTACTCGGTCAAGATCAACTCGCACATCTTGGTTCACAACCACCGCGTCGACGCTGTCCCCGCGCGATACTATCCATCCGCACGGAAGGTCACCCGCGAGGAGACACTTGGAGTTGTCCGCACTTTGTGGAAAGGTAGGATCTGCTACCGAGAGTTGGAGACGCGCTGTGTGGGGAACTGACTTGTGCATGTGCATCTGTGCCACAGGAGGGGCACCAAAGAAGAATATACTGCGGTATCCAAAGGAGGTGTCAGGCAAAGTGATTCTGCCCAAGGACGTGGTAAACATGATCGCCGACATGCGCGCCAAGACGTACGCTTCCGCGGACGTGAACAAGCGCGTACAAGATATCCTGCAGGATCTTTGCGAAGAAGCGGGCAATGTGGCGACCGTCTTCCAAGGAGACGCAAACAAGACAAGCTGTATCGTGTTTCAGAGTAAGCACATGCGTCGCATGCTGAGGTGCTTTCCAGAGGTGTTGTGTGTTGATGCAACATATGGAACAAATGCAAATCAGTGAGTCTGGGTCTCTTTGGTTGGTGTCGGTGATGTTTGGTGACCATTGGTGATGAATCGGTGACGGATCGGTGACGGATCGGTGATGTTTGTGATGCATGTGTGAAGTAGGTACCGACACTTTAGCTTCATGGCAACAGATACGTTCGGTTGCGGGGCGTTCGTACAACACGCACTTATGGACGGAGAGACGGCAGACAACATGCGGTCTGCTGCGCACGCGTTCAAGCGGGACAACCCAAGTTGGTCTCGAGTCAAAGTGATCGTGATTGACAAAGATTTTACTGAGCTGGCACTCCTGCGCGAGGCGTTCTACAGCGCCACCGTGATTCTTTGTCAGTTCCACGTGGTGGACTACCTCAACCGCGAAGTCACGAAGCAGAAGTACCGCTTCACGGATTTCCAGGTCGAGACGCTGCGCAACCTTGTTCGCGTGGTAGTTTACTCTGGGTCAGAGACTGAGTTCGAGCTTCACGTCACCGCTGTCAAGGAGGTGGCGAAGTCGGACACGTTCATGGAGTACCTGACCAAGAACTGGTTGAGCTGCAAGGATCTTTGGGCCACGTACTTGCGCGGGACCATCCCCCACTTGGACAACAACACCAACAACCGCCCGGAGGCAAGGGGTGCGGCCAAGAGGGTACTCGAGCGACACATGCCGATGGGCGAGTGCATAAGCACTCTTCTGTTTCTGCAGCAGACCGCCGAGGACCAGTTCATGACCAAGATGACCAAGATTGGCTTTCGCCACAATCCAAGATACGACGAAGAGATGAGAATGCTGGCTCGCACGTGCAACAAGTTCGCTTGTGATCTTGTCGAACCAGAGTACAAATACAGCATCGACGAGGAGCTGGTACTAGAGTTCGAACGGAGTGAAGCTACCCCAAGCAGTATCACTCTACAGAGCACAAGCGGGGGACAGCAGTACTTGGTGCGGTTGATGTCTGTATGTTTGCTGTGACTAAGGACGATCTTTGACTGATCAGTGACGCTTGTTGTCCACTGTGTCTTGTCTTTGCTGTCTTTCGTGGTGTCGGTGACATTTTATTGGTGACATCGGTGGTGTCGGTGGCATTGGTGATATCGGTGGCATTGGTGACATCGGTGACATCGGTGGCGTCGGTGACATCGGTGACTGCAGGTGGACATCGTCAAGTCGACTTGCAGCTGTAGAATGCACATGACTCTCCTTCTCCCGTGTCGACACATCATGTCCTTGCGCCGAGTACTCCCGATCGGCAGAAGCACCATCCCGGTGGACGCTGTCCCAGCACGCTGGTGTACAAGATTCGAGGAGGAAGATCCGGACGACGACGACATCGCAGAGCCTCATCGCTCGTTCCAGACGTCAACAATTCTGAAGAACACGACACCAAGAGCCATGGAAGCGAGTGCGAAGTTTGTTGCCGCACTGTCAGTCTGTCTGGCAATGGCTGAAAGCATGTTGGCGCTCGGGACACGCTCGTTTCGGGAATGGGAGCAGCACATGCGCGGTCTCGATGACATGGTCCGCGCGAGTATGCCGCCTTCATCGCTGACGGCCGAATCGGCAATCCAAGCCGATCACCTTGCATCGGTGCCTTTTACGCCGCTCACGCTGGACCTCTCGAGCCGGCGACAAAACGCGGCAGACGAATAGACCGACCCATTTGAGGCGATCCTTTACTCCGACGCGGACGACGATCTCTGCTTTGAGCAGTCGTCGCTGGCGGAGCCCGCGTCGCAGACCAACGTCCAGCTACCGAGCGCGACCACTGCCCCTCCTGACTCTGTCCCAGACGACGACCATGACGATCCAGCATCAGCGTCTAGCAGCGAAGCTGAAGTAGAGCATCTGACCTACAGTGCCGATGCTCGCACGCCAGAACCCCAAGATCCCCGACCAACACCTGAGACGCGACCAAGGGATGAGCTCGTGATAGACCTGCGCACGACAAGAACAAAGGGATATCCTCGCATCACGAAGGCGAAGAAGAAACTAGCCCGCGGGAAGGCAATGAAGGCGACCAAACAGATCGTTGCTCGAGTCGCAGACGGTGAACAATCATTCTCACTGCAGCAGTTTTGAGAGACTCTCGCACAGGCGAATCTGTTGCTGGTCACTGCAATGTCAACGGTGGACTCAATCCAGGTTGCGTACACAACAGCGACTACCAAACGTCCAAAGTGTGTGCTTTTGAAGCCCGATACCAACGTGATGAGCGATTCGGCGATCCAGTTCGTGCTACCAGGTGTGTCTTGCGTTTCGCACGCAGCTCGGTGAGATCGGTGAGTTCGGTGAGATCGGTACTCACGCAACGCACTTGTGTGATTCCTTAGAGTCGTTGCTCGTGAAGTGTTGCGATAGTGCGGACAACTTTCGAAAGCGATCAACGCGACCTCTCCGTGAAAGCGAGGTCGCAGTTCAACTCCTGAGGATCGGCACGTTTGCTCTACCGGACATTCGCACCATGCGGACTTGGCATATCTGCTCAAGGTTCGTCGAGGAAGCTCGTGCTCTGTCACTGTGGTTCGATGCATCCGACGTCAGCCAGATACCAGCCGACTCGCTCGAGAGCGAACCGGAAGCGAGAGAGAGGATCCAATCCACACTCGCCAACCAAGCCTCAGTGGGATGGCGTGCATCGCTGGAGTCAGCCTACCTTTTCGAGATCTGTCTTGCTTCGCTGGCAAACCGTACATCACTGATGCCACCCTGGTAGCAGCCTGCCGGCTTGCTGGACCAAGCCCAGGGTCTCTCAACGCTGCGTTTTTCGTGTGTGACCCAGCTGTGTTCAACATTCAACCCCTTTCAAAGCGAAAGAAGACGATCGACGGAGACGACAAGATCTTCTTATGGCCCAGACGCGCGTCGTGCGTTTTTTTGCCCAGTGAACTGGTCAATGGGCGTGGAGCATTGGTGTTGTGGTCTGCTCAACTTCAAGAGGCGTGTCGTGTGGATTTACGACCCGCAGAACGACCCCGACCGGATCAGCGAGACAAGGAGCTTGCTCGTGGAGACCGTGTTTGATCTCACCCCTCCAGACATCGAGATGGAGTTCCGCATCTTCGCTGGACTTCGGCAGCACGACAGCTACAATTGCGGGCTCCTCGTGGTGCTCTTTCTGGAGCTCTAACTGCTCGTACACGCCTAGGAGAGCTCCGCCGACAGGACGAGCACCATCCCACCCACGCTGTCTCAATCTGAACTCGCGTACGCGCGCTACTCCACATTTACGAAGCTCTACTCCGCGAACGAAAACATTCATGATTAGCGACCCAAGCATCATTGAATACATCCACCTTCATCTCTCTGACTCGCTCTTGTTCTTCACACTCACCTCTATCGCTCTGATGCACTCAATGTGTTGACAGCAAACACGCTTACGTCCACCGAGGACACGACGTCGCGTTGCAGATCGTGGTGACTCAGCAAAGTAACTGTCGAGCAGACACTTGAGACTTTTGTTGTCGAAACAGGACATTTGCGTACAAGGGAGTCACTCCCTCCAAAAGGGCTGTCGAGGTTTTTCGCCACCGTTTAACCTTGGCGCTCGGATATTTTTGAAAAAATCGCCAAGTCAGGGTTAGGGGCAATGGTCTGAGTCCGACTGTTTTTACGCGTAATTACGCGTAATTGTGCAAAGAAAGTACACTCAACACCGAAAAATCGGTGAACGGAGGAGGAGCCTATATCGAAACACATCCTCAAAAACAGACTCCTAAGTTGAAGAAAACCCGTTTTTCTCAGTGATCTACTTGAATGGTGCCCCGACATACTCCTACATGGCCCTCGACGCGGCGAACCGGAGCGGCAGCGCTGCGCTGGACGTGCTCACGAACAGTGCGTTGCTGCGCCACGCTACGGGCTTTGTAGGCGGCGTGAGTGGCTTCGTGCTGGCATTTGTGCGTCGGATCGAGCCGCAGGTGGCGCCAAAGTACGCGCTCTCGAGCCGGCCAGGATGGCGCGGTGTGCTTCCTTTCATGGCGGTGAAAGAAGACGACTTGCGCGTGCTGCAGGCGCTGCTCGCACTGCGCCACCAACCGCAGTACGCGGCCAACGTGCGCTTGCAACCACACCGGATCGTGCTCGCCGCCGCGCGGTACGGCCGGCTCCGCGTCCTCCGCTGGCTCCAGGTCGATGCCGAGGACGTGCCGTGGGACCCAGGACTGCTACGCGAAGCGATATCGCACCGCCACGTCGACGTCATGGACTGGCTCTTCACCGAGTGTCCACACGAACGCACAGGAGGCAGTGGAGTGCAGCACATCGACTGGCAAGCGCACGAACGCACGCTCGCAGTCGTCACGTGGCTCCACACCCACGGCTTTGCGTTCTCGACGCGCGAGATGGACTGTGCAGCGGAGTTTGGCCACTTGGACGTTGTCGCGTTCTTGCACGCTCAGCGCACAGAAGGCTGTACGGTGCGTGCAATGGACGCGGCGGCCGAACACGGCTGGCTCGCTATTGTCGAGTTCCTCCACACGTACCGGACTGAAGGCTGTACGACGCACGCGATGGACAGCGCCGCCGCTCGAGGCCACGTCGCTATTGTGTCGTTTCTACACACGCACCGCCGCGAAGGCTGCACTGTGCGTGCAATGGACCAAGCAGCAGTCCACAGCCACGCGAGTGTCGTCGCGTTCCTCGGCCAGCACCGACGGGAAGGGTGCTCGTCGACCACGTTGCTCCAAGCCGCCAAGAGCAGCAGTGCTCGCACTGTCCAAGCGCTGTGCGAGTACTCGGTCCACGGCTGTCTACTGGACGCGAAGCGAGTCGCAGTCGCGTGGGAGCGGGAAGACGTGGTCGCATTGCTCGATGCAGCCGCGTCTGAGCGCGTGCGGACGTGTGCGACAGCGCTGCACACACCGAGCGACTCGCGGAGACGCTGCCAGCGGCTCGGCAGCCACACAGTCGCGGCCAAGGAGACGCGGCATCCGCACCCGAACTGGAGGCTCCGGAGCGTCATGGGGTCGCTGTGGGGCCCTGACAGCGCACTGCTGCAGCTGTGGCCGCCGTCGATGCTCCTGTCGTATCCAAACCACCCGATCTGAACGGGTAGGAGGGAGAGAAGAGAGCGAGCCTGACTGGGTATTGAGAGTGTGTGTGTCTCTCTCTCCTACAGGCTGCAGTATACGAACCATCCCAGCCATTCATTCACTGACCATATACCCCCACCCTCACACGCACTCAGCCCTCAAGCAGTGCGAGGTACTCGCGGATCTCTGCGAGCGACTTGCCTGCCGTCACGAGCTTAGTCGTGAGGTCGGCCCGGAGACTCTGCTTCCGCATGCTCTCTTGAGCCGCGAGCTCCTGCTCTCGGAGGTCGAGCTCGCGCTTCTGGAGTAGTAGCCGCTCCTGCTGGAGCGCGAGCTTCTGCGCCTCGACGCTGAAATCTTTCGTGTCGTCGTCCGCACTGGCGGTGTCCACGTCTGCGACCGCGCTATAGCTACTACTACTGTAGACGCTGCTCCGGCTCGCGGGCTCTGAGCTTGGGCTCGGCTCGACACTGGCTCGCCGACTGACAACAGCGGTCGTAGTCACCCCAACTGAGCTCGCACTGGCTGACGTCGTTGTGAGCCGAGGCCGCTTGAGCGGAGGCGCCGCCGCCGCTGTCGCTACTCGGACAGACTGTGGCACGACGTCGGCTCGTAGGTGCGCAAGTTCCTCTTTGACTGGCAGTCCCAACGGCGCGGACGGCTCAGAAGCCGCCGGTCGCACTGGAGACGCACCAACTGCCACAATACTGCTGTCGGCCACGCTGTCGTAGGTTCGAAGCGCTTCAACGACTGGGACTGGGACGGGGACTGGGACGAGTCCGTCATCGTCCCTGCTGTCACACGGCTCGGTCGGCTCGCGGTCGACGCCTGGGAGTGCTACGCCTGTGCGGAAGAGCGCGTCGAGTCGGTCGTAGAAGAGACAGAGCGCGTCTCGCTTCTGGCGCTCCTCTGTGAGTCCGCGCGAGCGGTCGGTCGTCGTAATCCCAAAGTCCGGGCTCTCGATCATCCGCCGGGCTTTGTGGAACGTGTGCAAGAGGCTCTCGTACCGGCTGCGCGTGGTCTCTACGTCCCACTCGGACTCGGTGCGCGCGTTCACGTGGCGCGTGAGTGCACGGAAGCCGTCGGCTTTCTTGAGCTTGCGTCCGTCTGGCGTGAGCACGGGAGGCATCCCACGCGCGAGTAGCTGGTAGTTGGGCGGCTGCTCGAGCCACTCGACCACGCAGCGCCGCTGCGCCTCTGTCGTGTGCGTGAAGCGCCGGCGCTCGCGCATTAGCGCCGTGCTCTCGTTAACGAGCGGCACGAGGCTTGCGGCGTCTGCGTCGACGACGCTGTCGGCACGAGGTTGCGTCATCGTTCAGGACGACGTCCAGACAAGGAGTTCCTGAATGTGACGTGCCTCGCGTGGGAAAAAAGGAAAACTGAGCGGGAAAAGCGGTTTTCGAAGCAGCTGCAGCTGACTTGGCGTTTGTATACTGCCGCGAATAAAGCGCCTGCTTGCTTGCTGGCGCTTTCCTTTTTGGAAGTCACTAAAGCGGGCTTCATTTTTTCAAGCCGCACACACAACCGAGCCGAGCGAGCCGACCAACGAACGCAAATGAGCGACAACAGCAAGAGCGCGGCGTTCCAGTTCACGAAGGTGCTGCGCACGTTGACGGACCCGCGCGGGCGGACGTACGAAGTGCGCGCGTGCTGCTTCTGCCGCTCCGAGTTCTCCTTCAGGGGCGGCACTACAAGCGCTGCTTTGCGCCACCTCAAACGGTCGCACCCTGAGAAGCTTGGCGGTAGTATCATTCGGCCCGTCGCGATTCGGCCCGCTCCGATTCAGCCGGCCAAGCCCGTTCCGATTGAGCCACCCAAGCCATTTTCGACCGAGCCGCTCAAGTCTGCGGCTCCCGCAAAGGCCAAAGTGCCAGCACCGAAACGAATCCTACCCAAGCCCGTCTTCGTCCCTTTCACTCTCGCGGCCGACGTGACACCCACGGGGACGGTACAGCCGCAGCATGCAGTGCCAAGCCCAAGCCCGGTAGTAGGCACGCCAAGCCCACGTACTACAGTGGGTACGCCAAGCCCAGACGTGGGGGTCCCACCGGCTCCGCCAGTGCACGCGCGTTCCACTGGAGCTGGACCCGCCGACGGACCGCAGGCGACAGTGGACACGCCTATTCCGCCAGCACCAACGGCTCGGCCAGAGCCGCCGCTCGAGCGAGTGTCGAGCAGCTCACAGCAGTCAAGCGGGACCAATGGGAACGCTGGAGCGGCTCGCGAGAGCGTGTCGACAGAGGAGTCGTCGGAAGCGACGGGTGCTGCTGGTCCACGAGCGCCCTCAGTGCGTCAAGCGGACGAGCCAGCGTCTGGAGCGCGTCTTCCAATGCGAACCGACCGCAAGCGCCAGCGCGTCGACAGTGGAGCGGTCGTGAGTAACAGCCTCAACGGCGACGAGAACGAGGTCGAGACAGTGGCGTCGCCGTCGCCAACGAGCTTTCTGGACGTGTCGGCGTCGGACGACGCCCCAGCTGGTCGCTTGCGCCATCACTCGTCAGCACCGCCGCTCACTGCGAGCCAGCGTGCGATCACGCACTTCCTGCAGCACTACAAGGCGCTGCTGTCGGTGCGGAACCGCCTGCGCTTTGTGAAGCACCTGACGCACGAGCCGCGAGAAGCCGAGATGTACAACGTGCTGGACGTGGTCACGCAGATTGAATTTGTCAAAGAGTTTGCGGCCGACGACACACGAGGGACCTAGTGCATCGTCGGCTGCGTCGTTGTCGGCGTCGAAAGCGACCAAGCGACCAAGAGGACGAGTGGTGGCGCTGTCAAGCCGAGCGAGCGACACGTGTACGTTGCTAGTGTGGCGTAGGAACTGGGTCTTCAAGGTCCAGTTCAGCAACAACAGACACAAACAACGATCGACCTCGTGGACCGACACTTGGGTGGTGACTTTGTGCTTCTCGGAGGTGCAAGATGGTGTGCTGGTGTTAGTAGTCGTCGTCTGTCGTCACGACATAAGGAATGGGAGACGCTCAGTGGTGACGACGATCACAGGCGTGACCAGCCCAGCTTAATCGCTCGCTGGTGGAGTTTGCCCTTCGGTCGGGTGGTCTTCGTCGCCACCGTGTCGTAACTATCGAGTGTCGTCACCGTCTTGTCGTTTCCACCGTGTCGACACCATCGTGTCGACACGGCTTCGTACCCTATTGGCGAGCCAGTGGCGACGGGTTCTTGGCTCGAAGTTAGGTCCGTCGACTCTGACTGGTACATTCTCTTGCTTCTGCTGGTGTTGTGGCTGGGATTGATGGTGGTGGGAGTCCGTTCGAGCGTACCGCTGTTTCAAGGACGACACGATGCTGGATGAACCAGCCGAGTCACCAGAATCTCGGCGATCGCGGCTGCCGCCACTACCGCTGCTCACAGTGTTGTTGCGTCGGTGCTTGGACCGCTGGTCCTTCTCCGACACGGGCGGCTGGGACGGCGACGATCGATCGCTGCTGGCTCCGCTGTTCGCGCGCCTCTTCTTGTGTTGCCGCTTGGGCGTCTCGAGCGACACGGGCGTCGCATCCAGCAGCTTGGAGCACTGGAGGCACTTGCGACAGAAACTTCAGCCTCAGGGCGGTTCGTGTCGATGTTGACGAGCTTGAAGAGTGTCGGCTCTTGTACGGACACGTCGAGCTGATCGACATCGAGTTGGATACTGCCCTTGCAGGCCAAGTCTGCGATACGAGCTCATAAACGATGATGATGAACTGGTTCGACAAACAGTGGCAGAAGCGAAAGCAGAGACGTTGATTGGAAGTCGTCAACCACGGGCACTCGAGAGAGTGAGAGCGAGTGTTGAAAGAGAGCAGAAAGAGAGAGAGAGAGACGACGACCATTTGCAGGCACACATGCATGACGGAAGCTCATGCGACACTCAATCGGTCAACGCGGAGTCGCGGGTGAAGCGGAAGGCGACCGCACCTCCAACGCAAACGCAGCGTTGTGTCGGCGCCAGTGTACGCGTGATGCTCGAAGTTCAATGATCGCCGGCTTCGACAGCGGCCTTGAGAAGCTGCCACAGGTCGATGTAGCAGAACGTCTGCCACTGTGGAGACTGGTAGGGTGTGCGGTTCGGTAGATGAGCGCCGTCAAAGATGTCGGCAGCGTGGAGGAGTAGGAACGGACCGGTCGGCTGCAAACCGTGCGGGCGTTCTCCATCAGCTTCAGCAATAGCAGCAGTAGCATCGTTGACGCACATGGCGCAGTTGTGCGCGGCCCGTTCTCTCGCAGCGATGGCCCGACTCATTGCTGCTTGGTGCGCATCACGGTCAATCTCACTTCGGAGTGCTCGTTCCGTCTCGAACATCTCCCTGGTGCTTGAAGCAGCGCGTCTGCAGGCCGCCACCACTCTCGACATCGCAACGAACTCAGGAGGCGCATTCGGGCCACTCACCCACGGGTTCTCGGTCTCGACGCTGATGCGAGACGGAGCGACAGTCAGCTCACGCACGCGAGCTCCGGGGAAAGTGGTCGGATGGTGGTCAAGGAACTCGACAACAGAACGACACAGTGGCGCGGTTCCAAAGCCGACCGCGTCCACCATGCCGCCGCCGCCGAGGTGTCCGTCCTGGCGGCGGTAGTGTACCGCCACCGCCGCGAACGCGACGTCGTCGTTCCGGCGCTTGAACAGCTTCAAGAGCACGACGGCGCGCACCGTCAGGAACGCGGCAAAGTAGTCGAGGCAGAACTCGTGCGCTTGTCGGATGCCACGGTTGTCGACCGCGACTTCAAGGACCACTCGTGGTGGGGACGGGCGCTCATCCGGTACGGGGGTCAGTGGTGCTTCGAGGTAGTCGGGCAGTCGCGCACCACCAGCGGCTGCAGCCACTTGATGCAAGACCACACGTTGATGGTTGAGCACAGTGCGGCAGTCGTAGGTCTCCATCGCGCCAATGAAGCTCAGCACGACAGCTTGGTGCGCGCTGTTTTTCAGGCCGGTGATGGAGATGTCCACAAGGGTCTCGCTGTCGCCATCGGCAGTGACGCCAGCTGTCGTGGCGGCAGCAGGTGTGGCTCCGTCGTGACAGAGTCGCGCCTGCCACTTGACGCCGCGCGGGCAGTCGTCAAAGTCCAGCCACTCTCACAACGGCACACGGGTGGCCACGAGCATCGGTGACGCGTCGAGCCGCTCGAACGCCTCAACCGCGCGTTTGAAGTGGTCGAGCGACAGGATCCCGACGGCAGGTGGGTCTGGTGTGGTGGTGGCAGCACCGCTCTCCATCGCAATGGGGCTGGTTGGGGGGTCGCTGTTTGGGCTGAGTCTAGGCGGGGGTGGGGTGGGGTGCGCACGTCGCGTCAGAGCGGATGCTGGTGCTGTTGGCGATGTTGAGATCCCTACATACGCTGTTGGTGGTAGTGTCGCAGGTGTCGATGTCGCTGGTCCAGGAGGCGGGTTCGCTGTCAGCGCTCGGACAAGTCCAGTTCACAAGTGCGGCCACGTTCTCAAGTGGCGAGTGAGAGCGAGCGACGAGGAGCAGGCAGACTGGCTGGTTGTGAGGATCCTGCTCTAGGGTCTCAACCATTCAAGAGTACGAGAAAGAGAGAGGAAGAGCGAGTGAACTTGCATGGTCCGATCCAATCGCACGGTCTGGTGCGCTCAGTCGCCACGCGAGCGATGCTGTCGGGATGGAACCGAGCGCGTTTCGCAGTGCTTGTGACGCCCAACGACCCTGAGAAGCTGAGATGACCAACGTGATGATCTCAGCCGCCACCCAGATCGAGTTCATGAAG
>JAASGD010001193.1:0-12475 GCA_023334115.1 Globisporangium megalacanthum | reverse complement strand
GGGAACGAGACCCCTGACAGCGCCGACAGCAGCGACGACTTGCCGCTCGACGCGTCGCCCATCACGGCGATCTGCGGCAGCTCCACGTATTGATCTAGGCCGATCTCGCGCAGCCGATCCACGAGCTCTCGTTTCTCGTGTGCTTGAACCTTGGCAAACAGATCAGTCATGAGTGTCAATCTTGATGATGGCTTGCTCTTCACCGCTTTGCGCTTCCCAGTGAAGTTGTTGAATGAGCTGGCGGGTTCGAGTGGTGCCTCACTATGGAGCTCGATCGCTCTAAAGAACAGTGTTGTCCTACGGTGATACTCGCAAGAAGCTTCTCAAGCCTGGTCGCGCAAGGTTCAACTGTAAGAGTGACTGAACACAGCGCCGTGGTTGGGTAAGACTATACGAGCTGGCATACGCAGGACCCACCAATTCCCACGGTCCTCGTTCAGCAACTTGGATGCTGTGTCATCCGTACGAGTACCGAAGTCACTTCAGTATTTCCCGAAGATGTCGTGATTGTTTTGCGTCGTAATTTCAAAATAAATACAAACGAAATTCCAACGTGTTTTTGAAGCCGACCTTGTGATTTGTATTGAAAATCACGAGGGACTTCTATTGAAGCTATCTCAGTACATCATACCTGTGGACAGCACAACACACACCTCCAATCCTCTCGTCAAGAACCACGATGGTGCGCGCCTTCTCCCTGAGCTCCCGCTGCAACACGCTGCTGCGCCTGGCAGCGCCCACTCGCGCGATGAGTTCGTACAAGCCGGACATTGAGGCCGTGAAGAAGCTGCGCGCAGCCTCGGAGGCGCCGCTCAAGGACGTCAAGAACGCGCTCGTGGCCACCGAGGGCGACTTCCCCGCCGCCTTCGAGTGGCTGCGCAAGAAAGGCATCGCGCGCGCGAGCGCCAAGGCCGGCCGCACCACTGCCGAGGGCCTTGTCGGCGTGCACGTGAACGGCCGCGCCGGCGCCATGGTCGAGATCAACAGCGAGACGGACTTTGTCGCGATGAACGACAAGTTCCAGGACCTCGTGAAGGAGATCTCGGTGGCGCTCGCACGCTCGAGCGACGTGTCGAATGCAGCGCTCGAGGGTGAGTCGTTCGGCGCGTTTGTGGTGCCAGGCGAGAGCGCGGCCCTCACGGTCGCAGAGAAGGTACCTGAGCTCGTGGGCAAGGTGGGCGAGAACGTGGTGGCTCGCCGAGCAGTCAAGTTCGAGGTCGAGGACGGCACGGTCTGCAGCTACCTGCACAACGTGGCGGCGCCGGGACTGGGCCGCGCCGGTGCGCTTGTGGCGCTGCAGTACCCGTCAGCGGGCGTCACGGAGACGCAAGCGAAGGAGATCCAGAGCCTCGGCCACCGCCTCGCGATGCACATCGTAGCGGCCAAGCCCAAGTTCCTTTCGCGCGAGACGGTGCCGCAAGAGATGATTGCGAAGGAGCGTGCGTTCCTCTCGGAGCAAGTGAAGGAGTCCGGGAAGCCAGCGCATATTGTCGAGAAGATGACGGAGGGCCGGTTGAACAAGTTCTTTGCCGAGTTCACGCTGCTGGAGCAGGACCACTTCATCGAAGAGGGCAACCCGAAGGTCGGCGCGTTCGTCGAGAGCGCATCGAAGAAGATCGGCGTGGACGTCAAGGTGACGGCGTACGAGCGCTACGAGGTGGGCGAGGGCAAGGACGACGAGGCGTCGGCTTAGAGAGATAGTAGAGAGAGATACGTACACACAACACAGGATGTGACAGCGTGCGAGCGATCCATCCTCCCGGGGCTCAAGAAGATACTGTAAGCAGTGAATGAACTGCCGGGCTACAGGCTGACGCGTACGTGCGCAGGACACTGGATTGTGCTCCTGTGTATTGCATTGGCTACGAGGGGAGGGAGGGTGGTAGAAGAGACTCGCGTGACTGTATCAAGTAATCTGCCTCGCTCGCCTCTCGCTGCCTGCCTGGGAGTCTGTCCTGGCTGTCTATTTAGTACATGAACACGGGGTTGTCGACCGTGATGACGCGCTTCTCGCTCTCGAGCGCGTCGCGGATCGGCTTGGGCACGCCAAAGAGCCCGAGGTGGCTGATGCCGTCGTAGAACTTGAGCGGCGTCGGGATGCGCGCGGCGACGATCGCGTCAGTCTCGTCGATCGTGCGCGCGCGGATCGCGTTCACCTGGTTCGCGCCGCCTTCGTGGTTCGTCGCCATCGTGTACGCCCACACGCAGCCGAACGACGGGATGTCGATCGTGTACGGCAGCACAGTGCTGAACGCCGTCTTAAGGGTGCTGTAGATGGCCGAGAAGCATTCGTCCCAGTTGTACAGCGCGCCAGGACCGGACTGCGTGACAAAGTAGCCGTTCTTGTTGAGCTTCGTGACTGCGAACTTGTAGAACTCTTCCGTGTACAGCACGTAGCCCGGCCCGGCCTCGATCGGGTCCGCAATGTCCATGATGATCACGTCAAACGTGCCGTCGTACTGCTTGAGAAACGCGTGCGCGTCCGTGTAGTGCACTTCGAGACGCGGGTCCTCGAACGCGCCGTCCGCCCACTCGGGCATCTCTTTGCGGCACAAGTTGCAGACCATTTCGTCAATGTCGACCATCACGACTTTCTCGACCGACTTGTGCTTGAGCACCTCGCGCGCTGTCGCGAACTCGCCGCCACCGCCAATGTACACGGTCTTGGGGTTCGGGTGTGCGATGAGCGCTGGGTGCACGAGCGACTCGTGGTACACGGCCTCGTCGGACATGGCCGACTGCGTCTTGCCGTCCAGCACGAGCGTCTTGCCGAACGAGTGCGTCTCGATGACCTGCATGGTCTGGAATGACGACTGCGCCTCGAAGAGCACCTTCTTGAGCGTCGTGGAGAGGTACAGGTCCTCTGTCAGCGCCTCCTTGTACCAGAACGAGCGCTCCATGGGGGCAATCGTGGACGGCGCCGCGGCGCCAGCGGGGGTCTGAGACGAGGAAGCCATTGCAGTGGACGTGGGAGAAGCGGAGGTGGCAGCGGAAGTGCAAGCGCTTGAGAAGAGTCCGGGTGCGAACGGCTCAATGCTGGCGAGTCGGCGAATGGATTGGTTGTCAAGAGTTGTCTCCTTTGCCTCCAGTTGCGAGCCAGCGATTTTGATGTGCATCAAGCGCCGAATGCAAGTGAATCGGAGCTCCCAGAAATCATTGGTTTGGGCTCATTGGGCAATCCAAACCGGATACCAAGTCCTGATTTTCTGTTTGATTCCGTTACAAAAACCAAATTTACGAAATATGTTTTACCCAAAGCAGGCTGTTTTGGGAATTTAGACCGTTACGGCAGCTGGATCGCTGTTAGTTTGGGACCCGCACCTGTGACGTGTGACCTCGCTTCACGCTCCACAATCGACTGCAGCATGAGTCTTGGACTGGTGGGAATGGAGGTGCTCTCAAGCGCACGGCGCGTTTTAACCTGTATGGTCGCGATCTTGGCGAACGCGAAGCGCCGCAGCACCGTGTACGCCACGCTCACGAGCTGCAGCGCCTCCTTCTGCACACAACCATCCATCCATCACCACACGTCCCAACCAACCACCCATTCACGTTCACAACCGCACGCACCTCGAGTGCGGCACCGACAGTGAACAGGTCGAGACCGAGCAGCAAGCCCGTGCCAAAGTCGCACTCGTCGTTCGCGATCGTCGCGCGCGTAATTAGTCCGCTCAACGACTTGCGGGCAGTGGCGTCTCCGCTCGTGACGCGCTCGAACAGCTCCGCGAGCTCCTCGCCAACGACCGGCAGCTCGCGGTAGCCCGTGTCTTTCTTCACGTTACACGGCACAACAATGCCGAGGCCGTGCAGCGATGGCGCGGTCGCCTGGCTGTGGCGCTTGCGGCTGAGAGCGGCTGGCGTCACACCCCGCAGGTCTCGGAAGTGCAGGTACTCTGCGACTTTCGCCTCAAGCGCCTTTCGATCCGAGTCGGGCGGTGCGTCTTGGCGCTGCTGGAGGCGTGTTTCAAGCACGTGGAACAGACTCGATCCAGCGACAGCGAACGCGCACTTGGAGCTGTCTGGTGCGACCACGACGTACGCTGGAGTCTGCTCCGGAGCGTCACTGGAAGCAGTGGAACACACAACATAGGCGACAGGCTCCACTCGTGAGCTTCGTGCGTCAGATATCTCTGTCTCGACTGACTCAACATGGACGCACCGAAAGTATCCCCAATGGGCACCAGGAGCTGGATCGCCACGGCGTTTGGTGTCGTCCACTGCCACCAGCACAGTCGTCACCTCGGGCGGGTCGACGAAGAACCGTCCGTGGAGGAACAGCGGCTTGTCAACTAACACGTCCTTCTCGCCACGCACAGCGCACTCAAGCAGCTCGAATGGTCCGCAGAGCTGGAGCCCGAGCGTAGTCGCGAACGCGTCTATTGGCCAGTGGCACGTCCGTCCAGCACAATGCCAAGCCATCCATTCCTCGTTCGTCAGTCGCTGGCCAGCCGCCATCGACAGCGTGGGACGCACACCCTGCACAGCATGAGCGTGGGACGTACCTAGCGGTCGGTCGCTCGAAAGCGAGTGCGCGAGCTCAAAGAGGTCGAAGAAGTCGGCATTGACGCGAGCGAGGCACTGCACGTCCAGGAACGCATCCCACTTGGCGCGTTGCTCGGGTGAGAACAGCGAGTGAGTCCACGATGGTGGCTGCTGTTGTTGCTGCGGGCGCGCGCCAATGTTGCGCCGCTTGCGTTCTTGTCCACGTGACGCAGCACCAGCAGCATGCGCGTCTTCCGTGGCGGCCGGAGCGGAGCGCTTGGTGCGAGGTGAGCGGCGAGTCATTTCGAGATTGTGCGCCAAATTCTTCAATAAAAATACTTATTGGCGGCAAAATTCCTTTACAAATTTCAAGTCAAACGAACGGCCGTGGTTTCGAAATACAGTACATCAAAGAGCGCACCTGACCTCAACATCAAGATGGGGAGACGACGAGGAGCGAATGGGACGGACGCTACTGCTGTCTCTGGAGGCGACGGGCCACTAACGGACCAGAACGCACTCGAGTTCCTCTGCAAGAGCGTCCACAACAACGAGCACTGGCGGCCGACCAAGGCGCTCGCGAGGTGTCTCGGCGTGCCACCCGCGCGGCTGCTGCTCGTGACGCGCAAGGACGACCCGACGAACCTCGTGTGGAGCACAGTGCTGGCGCTCTGCTGCTGTGCCACGCGACTAGCGGACTATCATGAAGCCTGGTACGAGCTGGCGGCCACCGCGACTGCGTGGCTGTTCCAGCAGCCGTCGTTCACCGACCGCCGTGAGGACTTGGTGAGCAGTGCCTGTGCGCTGCTACGTGTCCGTGACGCTGCGCCGTCACTGCTTGCGTCGCTGTTTGCAGAACCGCCATCCATCGACGCGGACGCCGAAGCGCTTGCGCTCGCTGGGTGGCAGCTTTGCTACTTGCAGGAGCCGCCGTACTCGGTCTACTACTGGAACGCCGAGACGAACCAGAGCACGTGGCGGCACCCGCTCGATACGGCGAAAGAGCGCGAAGAGCTCCTCGAGCGCCGCCGGCAGCGAGCGGAGCTGCTGCGCCGCGTCCTTCCGCAGCGACTGCGCATCAACCGCGATGTCGTCTTGGCTCACGCCCAAGTCGATTGCAGTGCGTGCGGCCGAGCACCGGCCGAGGTGCTCTGCCTCGCGTGCGACCAGCGCGTGTTTTGTGGCGACTGCTGCGACCGCGTGCACTGTGAGAAAGACACGTTTGGACATTGCAGCGACGGGAGCTTCCGGTTCCGCGAGTGCGTGGGTCGCAATGGCTTTCGCGGAGCCATTTATGCAGCTGAAGAGCGCAGGTGACTCGCGTGAAGCAGAGGAGGTTGGTGGTTTGGACATTTGCGCAGAAGTCTGTTTGAGGTAATCACGTGTCAGTTTGTCACTTGCTAAAAGTGAAACATGAAACCGATGTGCTGTCATATCCACTATCTGCTGAAAGTAATTGCTGTATGATTCTAGATTCTATAAATGCGCCAGATGCTCTAGAATACCTTTATACAAACTGAGAGCTGTTATAACCTAAAATCGAGCAATTGGCCCCATCCATCACATTCGAGAGGCTCCGATTGATTTGCCAGCGGCACGCGTCTCTGTAACCGTACAGCTCACTCCATTACGTTTTACTTGGAATTCTATACAAAAAGTCGAATGCGTGTGCGCCACACCACTCCCTCGCCTTGCGTCACCTTCCTATCCTTTTCAGGCTCGCCTCTCGCATAAGCGCAGTCGCGCAAACTCCCAGGAGCGCCACCACCAGAACCGCACGCAGCCGAGTGCCAGCCCCCGCACACAGCTTTAGCCCGAGCCTTCCGCTCGCGCCCGGAGCAATATGTGCGAGACGCGCGCAACTGTTCGCGCTCCATACACCACCACGTCTGCTCAAGATCCCGCTGAACGCAACTGCACCGCGTCTCTCCCATCCCCATCTGGCACTTCCGTGACTCTTCCGCAGGCCGCAACACCATGGACCCGCGCAGCGCCAGACGCAGACTACGCCGCCATGGGACAGTGCTACCCCAAGTGCATGCCGGACGTCGGCGACAGCGTCAGCAGTGCGCTGGCGCGAGCCGCACGCGCGTCCAAGCCGCGCCACAGCCTCGCTGCCATGAAACTCGCCGACATGGAGGACCAGGACAACAGCGTGTTGGCAGCGCATGCAATGGCGAATATGGACCTAGAAGAGCTCGCGGGCGGCGCTGCTGCGCTAGTACCGTCGCCGCCCAAGAGCATCGTTGTAGACTACGAAGAGACCCGTGGGGACGAAGACGTCGCGGGGGCCAAGCCGCCACTGTCGCGGCCACGCCAGAACAGCGTCACGGACTGCGCACGGGACGCGTGTCGCCCGCTCGGCTCCGAGTACGCGCAGCAGCCAGCAGGCGAGCTGCTCTCGGTCTCGACACTGTCCCTCACGCCGCCTCCGACCAGTAGCCACTCGACCAACCCCCCACTCACGCCAAGCCGGCGTCGCCCACGGAAAGACAGCTTCAGCACTGGCAGCAGCACCGCCACAGCCAACACAGCAGCAGCGGTAGTCGGGACGCCACGACGCGGCAAGACGCTCGTGCTCGCAAAGCAACCAGTGCCCACGGACCCAACGTCGCCGTCGACTGCGACTGACTCGAGCGAAGGCGACGAGCGCTGCTCGAGCGTGCCAAAGCTTTGCATGTGCGAAGTGCAGCTGCACAAGTCGCGCGCGTCCTGCTGGCTTGTCGCAGGCGCGCACGTGTACGACGTGACAGGCATTCTGGACGCGCACCCCGGCGGCTCCCGCTCGTTGCTGCGCAAAGCGGGCGGTCCCGACTGCACGCAGGACATGAAGTTCCACACCAAGACGGCGCGCAAAATGCTCGAAAAGTGCTTCATTGGCAAGCTCCAGCCTTGCGGCGACGAGCCCGAACGCCAGGACAGCAACTGCAGCATCATGTAGTCAGGCCGTCGTGATTGGCGAGTGCTTGGCTCTCTCTCTTTCTCTTGTATCAGTAGATTTTATGATTTTTTTCTCGTTGCGCGCGCGTCATGATTGCTGCTCTGTTGGGGGGCGCGTCAGCCGTCGAACGAGGAGAGGAGAGGAGGGGACGGGATGGCGTTCACGTGAACTGCTTCATGAACTCGGTCGCGACGATGCGGCCGCGCGCGTTGAGCGAGATCTTCATCTCGCTGATCTCCTTGTCAATGTCCTCCATGAACGTGATCACAAAGTCAATGAGCTTGTGCTTGTACATCGACTCCAAGTGCGTGTGCACAATCAGGAAGCTCATGTCGTAACCCTGGAGCCAGTCACGACACACAAGTGGGCGAGTCAGTCACTCCCCCTCCCATACTCCCTTATGTACTTACTCCCACTATGGACGGACGCACCTCGACCGGCACGCGGCGCATGATGACAAACTGCTCCGCGCGCTGCATGAGGAAGCGGTTGAACTTGTGGCAGAGAATCGACTCGATCTCGTCCGCCTGCTTGATGCAGATGCTCACGCGCGTCGAGTTCACGGACGGCTCAATCAGGCACTTCTCGGTCTCATTGCGGCAGATCAGCACGGGGTTCAGCAGCAGCTCTTTGCTCAGGCTGACGAGCGCACGGCACAACGCACACATGAGTGAATTCGCGCACGAGTATACAAAAAACGAGATCCACCTGGGAAAGAACAAACAAAACGCACCGGAGCTCCACTTCGGGCTTGTTGTGGCGCTCGACGACCTGCGATGGGAAATTGCGCAGGCAGAGCGCCGAGTCGAGCGAGTGGCGGATCGCCGTCAAGTACGGTGCGAGCGTGTTGGCCTGGCGAGGGAGGGAGGGGGTTGTGAGCACACAGGCAGAGAGAAGCGAGAGCGACGAGCCGCGAGCACACACACTCGCACCATGGTGTTCTTTGTGACGTGACGATGATCGCACAGTAAGTTCGGTTCTCTTTGCAAAATCGTAAACGCGGGTGTAACCTCGGCACAGATTCTCAGAAGACGGATACGATTTTTTTCTCAGATTGAGAGTAACCGTACCCCAGACAGTGCCAGAGGCTGACATCCTCCCACATCCTCCGCTCTGCATTCCTACTTTGTGGAGTGCACTTCACAGTTCATGACGACCCAGTGTGCGGATTCGGCGATCAGCTAGCCTGGACGTGAGCTTGTGGTCTTTGTTGCGCAAGTCTATATCATGGTTGAGCGTCGCCTTCGTGGTGACTTGTGGTCTTAGAGAGCGGAGAACTGGTATCCCTGACGTTCCGTCATTCGGGTGGCGCAAGGAGTGACTTCATCCAGCGGTATCGGATGGTCAACGGGTATGTCCGCTCCGTGGACGACCACAAAACCGAGCGTATACACAAGCACACTGTGATCTGGTGATTCGAGGCCGATTGGATAGAGGGATGCACGATGGGATGTGTGTAAGTGGTTAAGAAAGACAAGCGAGGCGAAGGTCATCGTGTGCGATCTACGCATCCTCGATAGCCGATGTCGCCTGGACTATAGAAGCAACGGTCCGAGCATCGCGAGCAGACTCGCAGCGACGACAACGCCACTGATCGTGACAGCATTTCTGGAGCTCGTTGTCGGCGACGGCGTCGGGGTTGCCACAGTGGCCGGAGTCGTGGCTGAGGTTGTTGGGGACGACGCGGAGGTCTCCAATTTCCCCACTGCACAAGCGATGCGCGGTGTCGCAGTGCCGCAGACTGCGTGCAAGATGATGTTCCACTGCGCCGTATTCTCCGACGCGAGCGGGTAGCTGGCGTCGATCCACGACCCATTGGCCTTCTTGGTCGTCTCGCCAAGCGTGAACTTGCCGAACTTGCCAGATAGATCGCCCTTCTCGCACACGAGCGGGTCCGTCGCATACGCCGACGGCGAGCACGCGTACGCTGCCGTTTTGCCGGTGCAGTCGGCCGCAGCAGCGTATTCGGAGTTCGGACCGCACGCCTTGAGCGGGTCGTAGTGGTTGCCTGCGGCCGCGAGCGAACACTCGGAGAAGGACCCAGACGTCGCAGTCGTGCCGTTCCACTTGACGTGGATGTGCCACGAGTACTGGGTCGGCTCAGTCGTGCAGAGCGGCTCCGCTTTGGTGATATTTGTGAGACTCACACCGCTGAAGTCCAGATCAGCCGTGACCGTGACGTTCGAGCTCGTGGGCGTGGCGTACTTGATCTTGACGGTGCCGGCGATACCTCCCGCTGTAGTATTGTCGAACGTGTACGTGTACGTCTGCGCGCTGACGCCGTTCCCAGCCACGAGCGCAAGAGAAACAACCGAAAGTGCGCGCATTGAGACCGCTTGTGCGAAGATTGTGGCGGTGGTCGAGAAGCCGAGCGGTTGGTCCAAGGCGACTGCAATGAGCGAAAGCAGGAATTGATCAAAACCTCTTCAGAGGCTGCACGCGTCGGTTTCGCCAGACTTGAGCACACGAGAACTCAATCGCAGATGTGAGCAAACTCAGTTTGCTTCTGAGTTTGCACTGGTTGTCATGGACATCTCAAGAATCACTAGGGGGTTACATGAAAACACAAGCCCCACACAAACGTGCGCGTGTATCAATGGTCGCGTGAAAGGAGTGCGTTTGAGGTTGCGCGTGAGGGAGGCAGAGGGGATACTTCCTGGTCAGTTGTGGTTGTGGGGCGACGAAGACCAAGTTCGGGTTGTTATGCGTTGTTGTAGTTGTTTGCTGTTTGTTTATTCAGTTGGGCCAAGTTCGCCGTACTTGTCCAGAATTATTTTCTTTATTATATAATTGCTGTTGATGATGTCGTTAATCGTAACGACAGCTTGGCCGAGTGGTTAAGGCGTTAGCCTGCTAAGTTAATGGGGCAACCCGCGAGAGTTCGAATCTCTCAGCTGTCGATTTTTGGCTTTTTTGCTGTTCACACCGTTCGCAGACACTCGCCTTCCATGGAGACCACTTTGTTCAACACCCTTGCAGTCACGAGTTTGACGACGACGACCAATACCAGAACAACATCTACCTACAGTCACCTTATGTTATCTACTGTAGAACTGCTGCTCCATTCGACCCGCAGCGCAATAACGAGTATCCGGCTGGACCAGCCTTATTCCCATTACTGCTTGCATCCGGGCGGATGCGATAAAAACTCATAAACTTGAGCCCAAACAGCTCGTCGTCAGCGGGCCTGGCGAGCTGGCAAGCTCATTGGCCTGGACCAACACCTCCTCTCAAGTGCAATTTAGCACCGTCAGTCTATAGTACACGCGGGCTCATGATTCCTTGCGAACCCTGTGAGGATCTGAGTCGCGCGCTCGTTGCAGCAGCAACGGGTGAAACGAGCACCCATCGCCCACACAAGCTTTGCGCACCACACATCGCTGACCCAACAAACCACCATCCCATGCGGTGCAACGGGCTACATTTCAATCCCATTTGGGACTCTGTGACTGCCCAACAACGCACTACCAACCCTCAACTGGTCGCAGCAGAACTGCGTGTGGAAAAGAGAAAGCATTACTTTCTCATTCGCACCAGCACGAGCACCACGAACAGTGTTGGTTCACATCATGCAATCGAGGGGGCACAGTGATGGCCATCATTCAACGAAAAAATCGACAGAAAATCTAAAGGGCAACCTTTCGAGCTCAAGCTCAAAAAGATCTTCTGCCCTATACGAACCCAAAAAATCAGGGACATCTCTGCAAAAGTATCCACAGTAGAAAAGGTGTCACGAGTTCATTCATTCGGCCATTCGCTCGCTCGTGCTCAAGCACCCGTCTCAGCCGCGCACGAGTTCGATCTGAAGACTCCGACCACCCACTAAGCTCCACCAGTCTCTCTGCACAGAGACACAACCTCCATCGAGATCACCATCCAATGTTCGCTCGCAAGTCTCTCCTCGCGGCCGCCGCCATCGCTACGCTCTCCGCCACCACGGGACTCGCGGACGCGCAGACGTTCGTCTACGACTTTGACCCGACGCTCGCGGGCGGCGTCCTGGGAACCATCAATGTCGCGTACGCAAACCCTGCGGGATCCAAGGTCGACGTGTCCGCTGACCTGGACTTTAGCAAGCTCGACTTTGCCGCGCTCCAGAAACTCGATGGCAACTGTACGAGCGAACCGACCGAGTACTCGTGGCACATCCACGTCAAGTGGAACTCGACGCAGAGCTCCGCGTCGTTCGCCCAGTGCTCGCTCGCGGCCACGGGGAACCACTACGACCCGTTGTACGCCTGCGGACCCAACTCGGAGTTTGCTGGCTCGCCACAGTGTGTGCTCAAGACACCACTCTACGCGTGCTCGCCAGCCAACTACATGGCGAATCCACTTGTGTGCGAGAAAGGGGACCTATCCGGCAAGTTCGGCGGCTTTAAGCTCGACGCCAACAAGAAGGCGGTCGGCACGTGGACCGACGAACACTATCCGCTCGCCATGGAGAACACGCCGCAGTGGAACATGATTTTGCACGCTGTGTGCGGCAAGAACACGCCGCGTGTGGCCTGTGCGCTCGGCAAGCGCTTGCCAGAGGCCACGCCAACCAAGTCGCCGACGCCAATGAGCACTCGCCCGCAGTGCTAGTTCGATTCGCTTCAGCTTGCTGGAGGCACGTTTGGCCCTGTTTGGCGCTCGGACGGCAACTCAATTTGTATGCGTGTGTATGAGAGAGTGAGAGACCAGCACGTATCATCTCCATTGTGTCGCGTGCGTACAGGCAAGCAGACAGTAACGATGGTGGTGTGTGGCTGTGTTTCTTCTCGTCTGACGCAACGCGACGGCTTGGTACTTCTCTACATACTCCTCCCCATCTTGATGGTCTGCATAAAGAGTACTAGTATACAATGAGAGACGTATGTGAACGATGCGAGGAGGCAAGAAGAGAGACGAAGCGGCGTTGGTGCATAGTGATAAACGGCGGGGCGTACCAGTCTGCCAGTGGCTGTCAGTATCCGAGAGGTGAAAGTGGATACTCGTTATTGCGCTGCGGGTCGAATGGAGCAGCAGTTCTACAGTAGATAACATAAGGTGACTGTAGGTAGATGTTGTTCT
>JAASGD010001192.1:0-12476 GCA_023334115.1 Globisporangium megalacanthum | reverse complement strand
TAAAAGTCCGAGCGGTTCAGTGCGCTGGCGTCTGGGACGAGCCAGGACGGGATCACGACTGGCGATCCGCGGTACGTGCGTGGCACGATGACGTAGATTGCGTCAAAGCCCGGTCCGTCCTGCGAGATGAGGGCATCAAGCATTGGTTGCAGCTGTGCGACGCGATCAGAGATCGTCGTGAAGCTGAAGACGACACGTGGACGACTGAGCGACGCGGACGAGCCACCGCCCGTGTGAAAGTCGTACGACTGGAAGCTCAGCAAGAAGATGGCGGTCCAGACAGCGCCGCCGCACAATAGTCGCGCAGACCACGTCGTCAGCTGCTTGTCTTGCAGTTGTTGCAGCGGTTTCAAAGGCAGCGGCAACGCCCCGGTGTCGTTGACACTGGAAGCAGGCGGCAGTGGGCGACGGTGACGGTGGCAGCAAAAGTGACGTGCAACCGACACGATCACTACTGCTAGCACCGCGAGCATCGACAGCAGCATAACGCGCGGCACCATCACCTTCTCCACGTATAGGTCGACGCACTGCGTGCCGGTGCTGCCACTCACGCTCGTGCGCAGGCTGGACGGCATGCTGCACGTGCTGGAGATTGGGAAATGGTGAGAAATAATGATGACTATCGTTGATGGGCATCATCATCTGGTAAAAGGTCGCATCCGCCGATTGGTCAGAATTGAAGCATAGCTTTGAAGTCTCAAACCGCAACACTGTTGTCTTGTATACACAGAGCACTTTATCAACCATTGGGAATGTCCCTGTCTTGGGACATTCCCAAGTACACACAGGGCAACCTATCAACCACAATGTTTGTTGTGGTGTTTGATAAAGTGCTCTGTGTCACACAGTGTGTGTACAGTGAGTTTGGTTATTGCCAAAATAGCCAAGGAAAGACAAAGTAAGACACTGAATCTCGGACCAAACCCTTCCAGGTTTTCAAATGAGCGGCCGAGCGTATGCGCGCACGGCGCAGGGCTTCCTGGGCGGTGGCGCGGACCTTGAGTCTGTGGTGCCGCACACCTTTCGGGTCTCGCTGCCCAAGCGCAGTAACAGCGCCCGTGAGCTCGGGATTCGCCGGTGCGTGCACACACCCGCCCAATAGGTCGTTTTTGCAGCCAAGTAACACCAATCGGGTGCCGCCCTCTCTCTCTCTATTGACTCGTGTATGCGCAGCGTGATACGTCGCCGATGTATGGAAAAGAACTGGAAGAAGCTCATCGCTCGACGCCACGCGCGCTCAGAGACACAGGAGCCGCTGGAGCCGCCCAGGGGTGTGTCGCAAACGAAGAGCGCCTGTGAAGAAGTCGACGCCGCCGCCAAGTCACCTGAGCGCAAGCCCAAGCAGGAGAAGAAGCCCGATAGCGAGACCGTCGGGATCGCAAAGCGGCAGTTAGAAGTGCGTATGTGAGGTTACGAGAGCGATGGGGTACAGGGGTACAAGGGTACGCTGAGCTCTCACGCGTCGTTTGGTGGTGAGAACAGGAGCTGGAAGCCAAGCTGCAGCTGCTCGTGGACGAGAAGCACGCCAAGTTCCTGCAGCTCAAGACGATTCTCGTCCAGGAGTCTCGCTCCAAGAGCAGCAGCAGCAGCACGCTGATGCCTGCGAGTGGGACTGCGGCTTCCAGTTCGGCTGGTGGCGCAGCAAAGAAGCGACGAGTGGGCGCCCAAGACAACGTCCCTGCAGTCAGCAACACCACCAGCCTCTCGCCTGGTAGCGCTCGGAACGAGCCGAGTTGTGGGAGCTCCCCACAACAAGCAGCGACTCCTGCGTCGACTAGCGAAAGTTAGTGAGTACAGACCCCTAATTTAGGCTGTCCACTGTACTCTTTAAATGGTTACACTTCATCTTTACGCCGTGAAACGACGCGGCCTTTCTCCTCATCAGACTCTGACTCATGAAGCGCCGGGGCGACAACGCTGGCGTGGACAGCGACGGTGAGGACGACAAGCGACTTGCGAAGAGCTCTGAGCTCCAGAGTGCGACCTCCGCGTTCCCATCCGCCACAGCAGTCGGGACAGCTACGCCGTCCGGGTTCTCGTCGTCGTCGTCGACATTGCGTGAAAACACGCGACACAACCGCAGCGTCGTCACTCAAGCGCCAGTGCCGTTCGGAAGCCTGTCTGAAGCGTTCGGGTATGTCGTCTTCCTGGTCCTGTTCGTCGTTGCCACAGCCGTGGTCGAGGAGAACGAGTCGGCGTTCTACTTTGCAAACCGCGTCAAGGCGGCGCTCGTGCTCCAGCCGTTCGCCATCGCCGCCACGCTGCGGTCTTCCACGACCGGCGCTGTCGTCTTCAGTGCTAGTAGCACAGGTACAAGCGCATCACCACTGGACGGTAGCTCGAGCAGCAGCGTCCAGAAGAGCTTCGCGTCGATCCAGGACCAGTCAGACGTGTGGGCGTTCCTCCAGGGTCCGTTCGCTGACGCCATCTACGGCACTGAGCGCACTGGCGACAGCAACGCCCAAGTGGACGGATCCGAAACTGCAGGACTCGCACTCTCCAACAACCGCGTCCTCGGAGGCGTGCGGATGCGCACGTTGCGTGTCAAGCCCCGTACGTGCCCGGCGTTGAGCCAGATGCCCGAGTACGCGTCGATCCTGCCGTACTGCTACGCCAGCTTCTCGCATAGCGCAGAAGAGACGAGCGGCTACGGTCCGATCCGCAACAGCGACGAGCTCACAGCGTCGCTCGGGTTTGCGTTCGCAAAGGCGTTCTTCACGGACAAAGACGCGACGAAGAGCTACGCCGATTTGCAGACGTGTTACAGCGACTGCGAGCGGGCGTGCGGACAAACTTTCGGCGTGGAACAGTACCGGTACGAGCGCGCGTGTGCCGTCCAGTGCGGGATCCACTGCAAGTGCATCTACGAGCAGCCAGTCGGCTTTGATCTGTGTCCCGATCCGAACCCGAACGGTCCTGGCGCTGCGGCTCCGACAGCACAGTACACGTACAACTGGAACAGCAGCGCCACCACTGCGTCGCTTGCGGCAACAGGGTTCACTGGCACGACGTACACTGGCGCTGGTTACGTCTGGGACCTCTCTGTGAATGGCACGCGGGCGAGACGCGCGCTCGCTCAGCTCCGAGCCGATCGGTACATCGACCTTGCGACACGAGCACTCATCGTCGACGTGACCGTCTACAACGCGTACGAGCAGCTCTTCAACACGGTGCAGCTTGTCGTCGAGTTCCCAGCGACTGGCGGTACGTTCATCCAGTTCTCAGACGTCGTGCTGCGTCCGTTCCGGTACGCGTCTGGCAACACGAAGCGGATCGTACTCGAGTGCCTCCTGGTCGCGTACGTCGCACTCAGTTGGAAAGCGGCGGTGCACGGTGTGTTTCAAGCACGCGGTTTGCTCCCATTCGCTCGCGAGACGGCGTGGAACGCAGTCACGCTGCTCTTTCTCGTCGTGTTCACAGCAGCGATCGGTTATCGGCTGTACGTGATCGACCAAGAGTACGGGACGCTCAGCGGCCACGTTGCGCCAGTACTTAACACAGCGTCGCTCACCGCGATCTCAAACTTCCAGTCGCTTGCACGCTTGAACTACGTCGAAGGCGTACTCGAGTCGGCCACCGCTGCAGTCGTGTGGGTGAAGCTGTTGCAGTACACGCAGATGTCGAAGCGCATGTGTCTGTTGCTCCGGACGCTGCGACGGGCAGCGATGGACCTCTTCTGGTTCTTTGCGTACTTTGTCGTGTGCATCTGTGGCTTTGCGCAGGTCGGGTACCTGCTCTTTGGGCTCCGTGTGCGGCAGTTCCGCTCGCTCAGTGCCGCGGTGATGACGCTGCTGCAAGCGGTCGCAGGCGAGCTGGACTATGCGGCCATGGCTGACGCGTATCCTGCGCTTGGGCCGCTCTACTACGTCGCGTTCTATCTGCTGCTGCTGCTCGTGCTGCTCAATGTCTTCCTCGCGATCCTGAACGACGCGTACGTTCAAACGATCGCAGAGGACGAAGAGGACGAAGCGGAAGAAGCTGTCGGGACGGACAACGACGACGGCGTGGACGACGAGGCCGCTAGTGGCGACGGGGAGGACGCTTTGCAACAGGAACAGACCGCTGAGAACACAGCGGCGAGACGAAGTCGCCACGCACGTAGAGAGCTCGAGCAGCTGCGCAAGTACCCGTTCTCCAAGGGCCTTCTGCTCGCGTTCAAGCTCTTGGTCGTCGATCTCAAACACACAATCTACGAGCTGCGCACTGGCCGCACACTGAAGCTCACAAAGGTCGATCCGTTCGTCGGGGTCATCAGCGAGAGCGTGAGGCAACCACGAGGCGAGAGCAGTCCTGTTCGCGGCTCTCGGAAGTGGACCACATCAATGAAACAGCAGCTGCACAAGCAGATCGAAGAGCATACCCGCACGTGTGCAAGTCAAGCGTTGCACGCAAAGAACGAACAGCTGGCGACGCTGAAGCACACGATCGACAACGACATCTCAAAGCGACTCGTGGCTCTCGTCGAGAGCAATCGGCTCAAGACGCAGCGCTTGCACGACATGGAGAAGATGCTCGGATCGATCGAGGGCCTGTGCCAGAAGCTTATCAGCGACACAGCCTACTTGCGCGATGACAGCGACGATGACGCTGCCGTGGCTCATGGTGGAAGAGGTGGAACCGCGCGACAGAGTCTCAAGAGCTCGCTCACGCCCCACCGCCGCAACACTGGGGCGTTCGGGCCTGGGACCTTGGCTTCCGGCTCGTCGATGTCGTCGCCGAGACGTGCGAGTGCGATGTTCCGGCCGCAAAGTCTCGCAGTGACGCTGCGGCCAGCAGAGGGAGCGGGAGGGACTTTGGAAAGAAGACTGAGTCGGAGTATCGGTGGCTCAAAGCGGCTCGTGAGAAAAGGAAGCGGTGCAGAAGACGTCGAGGAGATCGTGCTGTAGGGAGGTGCGCTGGACTTGGGCGTTCAGTTCGCCCAATCGCTTTAATCGCTGTTCACTTACCAACCTCCTGGAAGTAGATCAAGGCTCACGAGTGCTCAGACGGTCTCAGCTGAGTCGGATTGCTTGTGCCCTACGAGCGCCACTGATGGATCACTTGAGGCCATCTTGCTGGAGATCATGAACAGTTCTGGAGCACTTTTTGAAGACGGACCAACTAAAGTCAAAACGCTTCATTTAGAGTTAAACGTGATGGTCGAAAGCTAAATCGTTGTATTACCTCAGTTTTAGCTTTGCGATTCACGACACAATCAATGAGCTTCGTGGGGAGGCTGGCGACGCGGCGCCTTGCGCTGCCACTGGGGTCCACTGCCGCGCTCATTGCGAGTCGCCCAAGCGCTCAGGCTGTCGGCAAGCGCGGCTACAGCGAGCGCGGGACGCCTCGGATGCTCGTTGGTGACCCAGGTGCCTGCATTCTCTCGATTAGTAGAACTGCAGGACTGTAAACTCACGCTTCCTGCTCTCTCAAACACCACTGCAGACGCGTTCGCGAAGAAGTGGAAAAAGTTCTCAACTGAAGGAGTGGACAAGCTCCTTGTGATCGCAGACTTTGACCAAACGCTCACGCCGTTCCTGAAGCCCGACGGTACAGTAGTACTGTAGTTCGCTTCCATCTAATGTATCGTGATTCCATCCATAGAATGCACCGAACTCAGTGTCCCCAATGATGAGAGCAGGCCAAGAAGAGACGAGCAGCCACGGCGCGCTGCTCGCCAGCAGTGCTATGGACTCGGAGCTCGTGAAGCAGCAGGTGGAGCTCTACAAGCGCAACTTCCCCGTGTACATGTCCCCGGCCATGTCTCCTGAAGAGAAGTTGCCGATTTTGATCGACTGGTGAGAAGTGGGTTGGCGATGTCAAAACCTCCGTAGTAGTTTGGATCCGTGGTATCCTGGTCTCATCCAAGGTTGTTTACTGCGCTTGCTTGCTTCTGTACGGGACGCAGGTGGACGAAAGCGAACGCGCTGCTCGTCGACTACAAGCTCACAAAGGACCAGATCCGGACGGCCGTCAGTGAGACCGACCTGGGCTTTCGGGCCGGCTTCCACGACATCTTCCACCTGCTCGCGAATGAGAACGTCCCAGTGCTCATCTTCTCAGCCGGTCTCTACGACGTCATCCACGCAATCCTCGAGAAGGAGTTTGCGCCACAGACGACGCCAACGAACGTCCACGTCGTGTCCAACATGATGGAGTTCGACGCCAGCGGCACGATCTCAGGCTACACTGGCGCCTTCGTGCACTCGGCGAACAAGACTGCGAAGCTGCTGCTGGACTCGCCGTTCTGGCAGCGATGCCAGCTGGAGAAACGCCACAACATCATCGTCCTGGGCGACTCCCGCGCCGACGCCAAGATGGCCGACGGACTCGAATACAAGGACGACGAGATCATCCGCATCGGGTTCCTCAACACGCACGTGGACGAGTCGCTGGACGAGTACTTGCGTCTGTACGACGTGGTGCTCACGCACGACGCGAGTCTGCGGCCAGTGGAGATGCTGCTGCACCAGCTCCAGAAGACTGAGCGTGCGGGATAAGAAGTGGATGAGAGAGAGCGATTCCGAATCGGTTTTTGTATCGCTCTATAAATGAATAAGTGAATGCACTGTTCACCTCTCGCTGTCGCGAGATCGACCACTCTGCAGCAGCACCATTGCCTCCGCTCCTCCGCCGTCCTGCGTGATGACCGCGAGTGGCACGAAATCTGTCGCCGCCGCCACTTTGATGAGTTCATCAGCCGTTCCTCTCCCGGAAGTTCAAGTGACAGCGCCGAAGAAAGTCGCACAGAGTGGTCCTCCGGCCAGTAGTAGTCCCGAGCAACAGGAACACTCAGTCGAACCACAGCAGCAGCAGCACCGAACACCACAGAACCACCACACACCACCACTTCCGCAACCAAGCGCGGAGCAAACCCCACGAGAACCACCAAAGCAGCGTGCGGCAGCAGCGGCGCCACCCCGCTCGAACGCGGTGGCGCGACCAGCGACATCGTCGACATCAGGCGAAGCGGGCGACGTCGTGGGTGAGTACGTCTTGGGCGAAACGATCGGCAAAGGCACGTTTGGGAAGGTGAAGATCGGACTCCACCTCCCGACGGGCGAGAAGGTCGCGATCAAGATCCTCGAAAAGAAGCGCATCGTGCAGATCGCTGACGTCGAGCGCGTCGCTCGCGAGATCAAGATTCTCAAGCGCAATCGCCACCTCAACGTCATTCAGGTGTGTGATGCCTCGGCCCGTCGGTGGCGTGCCTTCTTGGGCGTCAGTGCCTTCTAACGCGTGCTTCGCTCTTGCTGACTAAACTAGCTCTATGAAGTCATCGACTCGCCCGAGCGTATCTATCTCATCATGGAGCACATTGACGGCGGTGAGATGTTCGAGTACATTGTGGCGCACCACCGCGTACGCGAACAGGACGCAGTCGTGTTCTTCCAGCAGATCGTCGATGGACTGTCGTACTTGCACACGAACGAAGTCACGCACCGCGACCTCAAGCCGGAGAACCTGTTGCTCCAGTCCCACGCGGCCGGGTTCGTCGTCAAGATCGTGGACTTTGGGCTCAGTAATACCCACGACGGTGGGAGGTTGCTGCGGACTGCGTGCGGCTCGCCGTGCTATGCAGCGCCCGAGATGATCGAAGGCAAGCTGTACAAAGGCCCAGTCGCCGACATCTGGAGCCTCGGAGTTGTGCTCTTCGCGATGGTGTGCGGCTACCTGCCGTTCGAGGACAGCAACACGAACATGCTCTACAAAAAGATCCTGAGTGCCGAGTACAAACTGCCCCCGTTCCTCTCGCACGTACGAAGCTGCGTCGTCGCTCCAACATTGCACTGCACTCCGAGAGGCCATAGTCCCCACTCATACGTCTGTTGCCGTGTGCTCGTAGTCGGTGCAGGACCTGATCCGCAAGATCCTCGAGACGAACCCCGAGAAGCGCTACACTGTGGAGCTGATCCGCCAGCACCCGTGGTTCACCAGCATGCGCGCAGTGGCTCCGAAAGCCCTCACAGAGCGCGATGACAGTGCGATCAAAGACTCGGTGCTCACTCAACTCGAGACGCTCGGTTTCAGCAAGGTGGACGTTGCGAGCGCGGTCCAAAAGAGCGTGCACAACAGCGTCACGGCATCGTACTACCTGCTGTACGGCAAGCTGACGCGACTCATGAAAGAGCAACGCCGGAAGAGCAACAGCAGCAGTGCCCACGCGTCCCCGCCTGTGCTGACGACACCTCGCAGTGGAGCGGCGCCTCCTCATCAACCCCAGTCATCCGCTCCAACACCTTCGAGTGCGACAACAGTGACGCCTGTGAGCCTCACTGTGGTAGCAAACACCGGAGCTGAGCCGAGTTGTGCGTCACCTGCAGTCGTGAACTCTGCTGGAGCGCAGCTTCCACCATCCCACGACAGTAACCCACGACGGCATTCGATGCAGCCTTCGCACTGCAAAGAAAACGCAGTGCGAACGGCGACGCCGTCAGGGGCCTCTCCGCGCCACCCGCTTCACCATCCGCCCCACCACCAACACCAACCCCAGCAGTTCTCTGGCCAATCCGGAGCTTCGTCTTCGAACAGTCAGCAGCCACGTCGACCAAGTTCAGTCCGGAGCGGCCGGACGCTCGTTGTTTTGACGAACAGTGGGGCCCACCACCCAGCGAGTAGTGCTCGGTCTCATAGCCCACCCCCGAATGGCAGCAGCGGTGGCGGCGCTGGGACCAGTTCCGGAGTCGTCCCTGTGCCACCTCGAGATCGACGGCCGTCGGGTGTGACCGCCACGAAAGCCCACCTTGGAATCCCTTCTTCGAACGGCGGGAGCGCGTCAGGAGCGCGCGTGACCGTGAGCAACGGCCTGGTCGCTCTCTCGCCACTCACTCACCACGCTCATCATCTCCACCCGCGACGAGAAGACAGCAACGCGCCTGCCAGTCACGTCAACTCGCGACGACACACACTCGAGATCTCGCAGCACGCAACGGCATCGCCTCGTCACACTGGGGTGGCGTCAGTAGCGACGCCAGCACTGTCGAAGACGAGTGAAGGGAGCGCTGCAAGCAGTATCGTTACCACGCGACGACGGACCACGCTGCAGCCAGGAACGTCGCTGGCTCTCGAGTCGGCACAAGCGGCGACAAGAGTGCCTGGAGTTGCTGACGTGTTTTCTGCTAGTGCTCATGGCACGGTGGCCACGAACGCAGCGACGGCTCCGGTGTGCTTGAAAGAGGACGATTCTCGCCAGCCACAGGCACCTTTGGCGGCTCGGATACAAGTTCCTGTTCCTGCAGCAGCCTCGACCACGAATTACGTCGGCCACCACCATCCCCAGCCGCCTCCAACGCGACCATCTCCAGCTCACATCACTGGCGTCCTGTAGCGTGCCGTGTGACAGCCGCACCCAGGTCGGCGTACCCACTCCTCCAAGCGTTCGCTTTGTTGGATCCGTTGGTGGAGAGTGACGGACCACAGCCACTCGCCCTCCCAGCCGACCACATGCAGAGCCAGTCAGCCATTTTTTGCATGTACTTCGAAGTCCGGACACATTTGTGCTATGGAGCTCGGAGCCAAACGGAGCCGTCACAAGCCACAGTCGCATATGAGTGCTCGTGAACGCGAATGGGGGAGGGGTTCTCAGCCCGTCTGGTCGACAACGCGGAGCGCTTTGGGTTGCTCTCGGATCGCCTCAGCACATGACGCAATTTACGAACGGGGAGATTCTGGACAGCGTGGTGACTGGATCGCACCTTTCATTCAACCGCAAGCTAGCATCCGACGCCGAGGGGTTGTGGTGGTGCTGGAGGGGAAGAGAAGCGTGCGGATGCAGCTGGGAGTCGAGTGCGGCAACAGGGAGACGTTGTGTCGGTGGAATGAACCACGGCCGGTCTCAGAAGCCAGTGAAAGTTGACGGTGATGCAGAGCAGAGATCGAGGCAGGCGACGTTCATGACTGCAGCAGAGAGTATTAGGTCACAGTGCGGCACATCGGGCGCGCGAACCAACAGCAACAACAAGAGCGCGGGTTGTCCAACAGCAAGTACTGGCGACGACTAACAAGGCACGGGAGGCTAAGGATGTGCAAGTGGGTCAGTTGGGCTCCTTTTCGCCTCGGACCCTCACGACCGATGTACACTCAGCCGACCGATCGCGTGAAAGGAAGCGGACGGGTCGGGGCTTCGGGATACTGTTAGAACGCAAGTAGCGCCACATGAGCAAATACAATCGACCAACGAAGAACGCTCGAGGGTGGTGGTGCTGTCGTCGACTCCTGCAGGTCCTTCACACACGAGCAGTGAGGATGAGGCCTCATCCATCCTGTCCTGTCTGACCTCCCTGCCGCGTCAGCACGCTCTCGCTACTCGCGGGGCTGCTTCGCAGCGTCGTCAATGATGGAAAAGTACACTTGCGGCTGCTGCTGCTGAGCCGCGTAGAGCTCCTCGGTCGCGTGCGCGAGCCGCAGCACCGTGTCCTCGTGCCAGTGGTTGCCCTGGAACTGGATCGAGAGCGGCAGGCCACGCGAGTCGTAGCCGATCGGCACCGCGACGCCCGGGATGCCAATCAGGTTGCCGTACACGCTAAAGCGAAAGATGTCGCCGAGCTGCGCGGCGTTCAGCTCGCCGGCTTCGTGCGCGTCCGGGAGGATTTCGGGCGCTGTCACGCCGGTTGTCGGCGTCGCGAACGCGTCGACTTTGCTGAACACCCGCTCTTGGAACTGACGCAGAGCGAACGCGCGCACTTTCTGGGCCGCGACAAAGTCGAGCGCAGAGAACGTCCGCGCGTACGTAACCACGAGCTGCACTTCCGGTGAGAGCTCGTCGAAGCGACTGTAGTACTTGTCAAAGCTGCCAGCAAACTCCGAACTGATCGTGATGGCGTGGGCGACGTGGATCGCCGCGAGCTGGTCCAGCGGCGTCTCTACGAGCTCCGCTCCGCGTGCTTCGAGCGCGTGGAGCGCCGTCGCGACTGCGTGCGCAATCTCTGGCGTCGAGTGGTTTGAGTAGCTGCCAAAGTAGCCAATCTTGACGCCCTGGAGGCTGCTCGTAGCGTCGAACGAGCGCAAGTCGACCGCTGGCTGCGAGAAGCTGCGTGGGAACGCCTCGTCGCCGCCGCTCATGACTGCGTACCCGATCGCTGCATCCCGCACTGAGGCCGCGAGCGGTCCGATCTGGCACACGGACGGACAGTCTTCGAGGATCGGCGGCACCCGCTGGAAAGTCGGCTTGAGACCGACGACGCCACACAGCGCAGCTGGGATCCGGATCGAGCCGCCGCCGTCAATGCCGAGCGCGAGCGGCGCGAGTCCGGACGCGACGAGCGCAGCCGAGGCGCTCGACGACCCGCCCGGGTAGTGACCAGGGTTGTACGGGTTCACGACCGTGCCGTAGTGCATGTTGTAGCCCGTCACGCCCGCGCCAATCTCGTGCATGTTGAGCTTCCCGAGGATGACGGCGCCAGCTGCGCGCAGACGGGCGACGACTGTCGAGTCCTGTGTTGCGACACCGGTTTCGACACCGACAAATGACGTGCCTGCGGTCGTGCGGTGGCCCGCGACTGCCGTCTCGTCCTTGATTCCGACAGGGACACCGTCGAGGACGCCGAGTGGCGTCCCGGCCGCGTACCGCTCGGTCGCTGCACGCGCTTGAGCGAGCACAAGCGCGTCGTGCTTCTCGACAAACAGGTGCATCGCGTGCGCGCTCTTCTCGTTCGCGTCGACTGATCCGAGCACCGCACGCGCGACTTGGAGAGGCGTGAGCTCGCCGGACGCGTACCGTGACGTGTAGTCTGCGATGGACCAGTGCTTGAACGGAAGGGCTGTGGAGCGGTCGGTTTGGAGCCCTTGGCGGCTGAAAGCGTCGAGGGAGAGCGGCGCGGTGGGCGGATCCACCGATGTCTTGGGGTCCATGTACGGCGTGTACAGCGGCATGTCGGCGAGGGCGGACGCGAGCCGACGCACTTCGAGCACATTGTTGTCTTTTCGGAGCGACTTGGAGAGCAAACGACCGAGCACCGGCGTGCGGATCACCTTCGCGAGCAGCTATCGACCAGGCAGTCGCATTGAACGTACGCGCGACAGTCAGTGATACAAAACTGGTTACAGAGAGGGGAGGAGGGGAGAGCAAACACTACATACCTTGAGTGGCGTGCCAAACAGCCGCGGAGACTCGAGACCGACGAGGTTGTACCCGCCTGCAGCCTTCCGCGCGTTCTCTTCCTGTAGCTGCGGATAGTCTGGCAGCTGCTCCGGATCCCCCAGCAGCAGCAGTGCCGTCAAGAGCGCCACAGCAGCCGCGAGGATCGCTGAGAGACGCATCGAGGGGGGCAGTTTGAGTTGGAGGAAGGGATTTTGTTGAAACCGTTTTTGAGAGTTCCTTTTCAGCTGCCATTTTGGGTTTTGCTGTATACTTTAGAAACCACAAACTTTTGGTTACTAAATCTACAGTAAAAGCCCGGTTGTATACAGTGCGCGCCAAAAAGTTAGGGACAGGATAAAAAAATCAGAAAATAGTTGATTTTTTCTTCAAAACTGTGTTTGCGAGTGTGATTTTTTGG
>JAASGD010001191.1:0-12481 GCA_023334115.1 Globisporangium megalacanthum | reverse complement strand
CTGAATAGAATTTTCATGCCAAATGTGCTGTTGCATTCTGCCTTTAGCGATTCACCTGCTATAACGCATATGGTTCGATTCCTTTCAGCCATAGCTTTGAACAAAGCTCTCCGAATCAAAATCAGACAAGAACTGGCTAAATGCGCACGATTTTTTAAAAAAGTTACTCATATTCTGAAAGGAGTGGTAGGTCACACGCAGTGCAAACCAGGCTATTTATGGTGGAGCAACCAGTAGAACAACTTCACCTTGTTTGCCTTCACGTCCAAGAGCACAAGCGATTTCGACCTCGAGCGACAACACTCCAGACGATGACACAGACAAGGGAGCAACACGAAGCTACACCATGTGCCTCTTCGTCGATGAGACGGGAGCCATTCCCACACGTGAACACGCTAGTTTTTCGGCCGACAAGTATGAGCTCACGCAGTATTCACAGCAGCGCGTTCGAGCTGGTCCAGAACGGGTAGTGCTCGTGGGGCTCGCGTGTCGTTGTCGGCTACTCGGTTGCAATGCCCAACGCGTCATGAAGCCCGAGGCGGTGACAGAGCTGGTCCAGTGCTGGGCTCTCTGATCGCTTGGGCTTGGCGGCGTGCCGCCATCTATCCTTCCTCGTGTCCTGGACACAGTCGAAGTCGCCGCCCAACACGAGTGTGTCCGCCTTTCCTACGTAGCTCTTGGCGATGTCAACAAAGAGCCTCTCTCTCTCACCATCTTGTGATTCGGGGCATACACGGTGGCGTACACGAGTGAGTCGATCTTGATTGCAATATATCGTTACGCCCACGTCTCTTCGTGGGGTGGTTTTGCTCGCGCTGCCATGGTGGTTGGGTTGACGAGTATTGCGACTACCGCGGCCTTCGTCTTGGATAGCCCCCAGAATGTCGACTGGAGCCTCGTGTCCACGATACCCGAAAGACGGTTCCACTCCTTGTTCATCTCTGCTGCTTCGGTCGCCATCGTCACATGTGTCACTTGCATCATCACTACGCCTTTCCTCTTGCCTATCTCCTCTCCTCTCCAGGCTGCTAGCCATTTTTCTGTTCTTTTCTGTAAATCCTCTCACGTTCTAGGAGAGAATTGCTATACTTCCTACCGCTTGTCTTCGTCGTCGCTGCCGTCCACTTGCTCCGAATTGGGTGTGAAGTGCGCTCAGTCTTAAATACACTCCTGCGCCAGCTCTTCCCTCGGGACTCGTGATGGTGGTCCATATCTCGGAGCCCTTAGTACTCCGGGTCGGCGATGTTGTACTCGCCGAAGGTACTAGGCGCGAGCCCCGCAAAGAAGATCGCGACTGCTGACCAGTCCCCGCCGTCTCGCAGTGTTGTGAGAGCTTGCGCTAGTAGCGGTTGCGCCACCGCCGCTCGCTTGAGCTCCGCAAGGCATGCGTCGGGCCCCTGTGGCGGTGGCGCGGCTGCCGCGTCTGTGAGCGCCTGGATTTCTTCCGTGTACACCATGGTGCGGAGGGGTAGTCTGCCGAATTCTACACGTCGTGATTCGACACACAGTGCGACGGTTGGGCTGCCTCCAAACTTTGCCGCTCTCAGCGCCATCCATTCCTCCCTCGCGTTCAAAATCACTGCTCGTTGTTGGTCCGTCGGCGCCGCCGTCGCCCTCGCGTCCCACTTGTCCAGCCGGTCCGTGAGAGCCGCGTCCGTCGTCGTTGTTTATATGATCTTGAGCTCCTTCCTGAGCAGCTGCTCCCGCCAGTGTTGGGTGTGATCCGCCAGGATTGGTTCATGTAGGTGATTGAGTAGGTAATGAGGGCCCATTGACTCCCGCATCCACCCGACCAGTGTTGTCGTTGCTGCCAGCTCTGCTCGTGACCACGCCGCCTGTGAGCTATTGAACGTTGGGAACTCAAGAAAGTACACCGCCTTCCAGGCTGGTTGGCGCGCGTTCCACTCTCCCTGTCATTGTATCGCTTTTTCGCGCCGCTCTTGTAAAGTTGCGCCGTCTTCCTGCAGTCGCCGGAGTGCCTTCGTTTTCTTGAATGGAACCGCTACGTTGTGTAGGTTGAGTACTTCTCCGTCGATTCCGCATGGTGTCGCGCTCGCGTTTGTCAACGCCGTGTCGTTTCTGCTTGGCATACTGGAGAGGGTCCACACGGAACCTGAGTCGACCTCTCTGTCGTCCCCTGCCTCGTTTACGAGCCGGTTGTCTTCTTGGTCCTGCGCTCTTGCCGTGCGCTGCCACTACTTCAGGGTACCTGCTGAGGTCCGGTAGCGTTGTAGTCCTAATCGACTTGTCTTCTCGTTTGTTAGATCGGCAACACGTATCCATTCGCGGTCTTTGGTCGGAAGGCGGTCTAGTCCCACGGTCATGAACGTTGCAAGCTCCTTCCTGCGGTAGGTGTACGCCGCTAGGATCTGTGCGAGTTGTTGCTTTTCCTCGTGGGAGACGGCCGGGTGGCCGAATGCTTTAATCTGGTCTTCGGAGTGTACGCTTGCGTCCTCATCATCCCACAGGCGTTCTCCAGTGTCCCAGTCCCATGTCTCTCCTGGTTGGTCTTCGTCGCTTGCGTCGTCGTCCTGGTTATCGAATTCGCGTTCTGGCTCCGAGTCCTCATCGAATTGTGCCGCCAGATTGCGGGGATCTTGAGCTCTGTCCGTGCCTGTGGTGTAGTGGTTCCAAGGCTCCTGTTGCTCATGGGCCTCCTTGTGGGCGTGGTCTCCTTGTACAGCGCGTTGTAGCGATGTTGCTTGTTTGGCTGCTCGAACGTTTTATTCCGCCGTGCTGATGATCATGCTGCTGTAGTGGCTGTTCCGAAACCCAGTAGGATTGGGAAGTCCGCTCCTGCTGTGAGGGCCTGTTGCCTCTCCGTACGGACCCTCCGGATCCACTGCTCCGGTGTCAGTTGGCGTTTCACCGCTGACCGTCGCTGCTGTCCTCTCATTGTCCCGTTCACCAACTGGAAGACAGCGCATGTGAATAAACTGTCCGGCCATTCCGAGAGTACGAATACAGCCCGGTTCAGCGCCTTGGCCGCCGTTAGGATAGTCTCAGCTCCTTCCCACTGTTGCCTGGCCACGAAGTCGCTCGGACTGGATGGGCTTGCTGCTATGTCGGCAAAGTACGCTCTGACTTCATCGTCCGTGTCTTTCGGCGTCATGTCGTTGTTCAATCTGTTCACATTGGTTAGTAATGCTGCTCGTGTTGAGGCTGCGAACTATTCCCGGTACCCGAGGAGTGCTGCTGCCTGGATGGCTCTTTGATCAATGATATCGTGAGGACGAGGCACGCCGAGTCGCCGGCGTTGCTGAAACTGCGTTGGAGGAGCTCCTCAGCGAACGCATGGAAGTTCCCGAGTACACTGACAGTTCCCGCTGCTGGGGGTGCCAATGAGCATGGCTCCGACCGCTATCAGTACCTGTGCGATTGAGTCCCACGTGTCAGCGTCGACCTCCAGTTCCGCTGCTGCCTGCACGTCGGGCCGGAATGTCTGTGCCGCTGCTGCTTGTTCTGCGTTGAGTTTGTTCCTTAGATCGAGGAGTTTCTTCGCCCACGCCATGTCTTCCGTCGTGGCTTGGGGTGGTTTCTCAGGGTTAGCTGACGGCGTTACGTCTTCGCTGTGTTGCCCCGCATTGACGTCTTCATCCGTGTCTCCTGTGATCACTATCGCTCGCTCCTTCGACGTACCGTTGATCTGCTGTTGTGCTTGTGGGGCTCGCTGTTTTTTTTGTTTACCTCTGTTGTTATGGACTGTGGTCCACTGGTTCTTGTGTTCCTCCTGGCCCGGTTTCGCTTGAGGTCGGTTCGGTTGTGGTGCCGGCGCTGCGGTCGTGGCGTCGGATGGCGTCGGATCCCCTGCTGGCTTCATCTCCGGGCTCTTGTCGGCCTTGGTCTCGAACGCTGCTCGCATGTCCTCCGCGTTAGCGAAAGAGGACATCGTTGTTTGCGTCTTGAGGAGGTCTTCTTGGGTGAACTTGATGCAGTTGGTCTTTGTCAAGCTCTCTTGCTTCTCATTGCACGCCCTCGCCAGGTGCCCCGATTAACCACAGATGAGGCATGGGGGTTGCTTGTGTCTGGTGACGTGATGCACCAAGCTCGGGTGCGCGACCCAGAAGATGCGGTGGGCTTGGTTCAGCGCCGCTGGACAGTCGCTCGTCCCGAACTGTAGCTCCCAATGTTGCGAGTGCTCCGATTGCGGTCCTGGTGAGTCGATGGAGTACGCCGATATGTCTGCTCCGTCTAGTTTGGCTTTGAGGAGTGTCAGGAAGTGTCCAATGTCCATGAAGCTGGAGACATTGAGGTGGTGTACTTTTTAGCGGAATCACTGCTCACTGTTCTTGGCCCCGTCGGTTCCGAGTTGGCGGCTCCACGCGTCCCTCTTTTCGTCTGCTCGCTCTGCCGCCGTTGGAGCGTGGTTGATATCGGTCAGTCGGATCTTCTGTCAGCAGAAGGGGATGTCCACCCCCTCCCACTTGGCTGCCTCGGCTCCCGTGAAGAAAAATAAGTTTAGTGAGTGAGTGCCTGCGTGATACTTCACGCGCTTTACCTCTCGTAGCAGTTGGATGAGCCTCTTACCCTGTTCCTTTCTCTGTCTGGCTGCCAGCGTGATCGCGTCAACGATCCGCTTGGTTGTCTTGTGGTTCGCGTACATCGGCGTGTTGTCGTCCAGTCGGCCGTGGGGATGGCCTTCCACCTGGGCCTTGATCGTCAGTTGAAAGCGCAGGAGGTTCTCTCCCGTGCAGACTCGCCTGAGAAACTGGGGGATACGTCTTATGACGATGCCGGTCATGATTTCCCACTCCAGCGGCGTAGGGACCCGTGGTTCAGCAACAGGTCCGAACTCCTTATGACAGTGGAGTAGAATCTCCTCCCTCTTCTCCTCCGAGTAGTGCTCTGGTGCGCACACGATGTCTTGATCCGAATATCGCAGCTGTTCCGCCGTCGTCAATCGCTTTTCATGAGCCCACGGACCTGCGTCTCCCTTCCTGGTCAGCCGCAGCTGGTCTCTCATCGAAGCTAGAATCTGCTTGACGCTCCACGTGGAGCGGTGCATGACTCGCGCCACCTCCTGCATTGTCGTCTCCCACGCTTTGTAAGTCGGCTGGGGGCCGGTTGTGAAGGCTTGGGACAGTTGGGCGACTCCAATGCTCTCCTCCGTCGTGAACTTCGGGTATCCTGCGTCAGCTTTTTGTTGTTTGGTGCCAAACGCCATGCGGTTGTACACCGCCGCGAAGAACTGGGATCCTTGCTTCGCTGTTTCTTCGATGTCCTCCTCCGCCGCGTTCCGTTTGCGCAGCAGCATGTCCACGAATAGCTCGCGCTGGTCCATCTCACTGCTTTGTTTGCTGACCGCTCTCTGCTGCCCTGCGCCTCTCTCCGTCGCTCGGTCTCCTTCGCTGCCGTCAGCGTCGTGTTTGGTTCCTCCTGGTCGTCCTCTTTCTTGGTGTCGTCGGGTTCCCCTGCTTTCTCCTCCTCCAGTTCAGAGTGTCGTCCCTTGTTGGGTGGGTCAGTATCCCCACTCGCTGTGGCGAACACGCGCGCAGCGGCCGACGCGCTCGCGTGCGCCGTCCCTTGTTTGACTTCGTTCATTGCTCTCCCCTTTCCGCTCCGATCGATCGTCCTGTATACGTTAGTCAAGTCAAACGCACTTTTGGTGCAACCCTAATAGAACTCCATCGCTTGGAACTGATACTTCAATACAGAGCCTTGGTACCAAGGCTGTCTGTCCTTACGAGCAATTTCCATAAATAAGTACATATGCACTTAGTTTTACCCCAGACAGACGATAATTTATGGATATGAGACCGCGTCAAACAAAATGATAATTTTTCCCAAGTTCGAAAACGCATGTTAGGGTACCAATCAAAAGAGGAAATTCCCCTCTATCTGATGAACTTCTTAGCTACTTCATTGGACATCTACACGTGAAGTTGTGACCCTTCAAAGTTGAGGCATTGGTTTCCAGGGGAAAAAACATTTTTGTAAACGGTGGATATAAGTGGCAAATTGTCTTCCGAATCGAGTGGTGGTATCCAAATTGCCGAATTCGTCCTTTATCAATTCGAAAACATGATTTCTGTATGTGAAATCTATTTTTTCAATTAATCCAATAATTATTATTATTTTTGACAAAAAAACTTCCATACGTAATCAATAATCTTAAGAAGTGTACTGGCGAACATAACCATCAAATTGATTCACGACCCTACTTCGATGGCCGTGCCCGCGGCGACGCTCAACGATCTCGGCTTTGGATGACACCGCCAGCGACGTCATGATGCTCGTCTTCTTTTCGCTCCGCGTCATCTGTGCGATGGAGCAGAAGAAGCCCTCCAGCTTGTTCGCCTTTCCTGTCAGGCATCTCGCCTTGCAGTCGTCATCTTGGATCAGCTGTGTCACGCGGTCACGGAGCTCCGGATCGGACGAATTGATGCGTATCTCCGTCTCGTCCTCGTCCCTCCTGCTTACACCTGGAGGCGCGTCGTCGGACCACTCGCTCTCGCTGCCGTCGCCACTATAACTGCTGCTCCCGGAAGCGCTCACCTCACTGTCACCGTCCTCGTTGTCTTGCTGCGCCGCGTGCTCCGTGTCTTCGTGCTCCTGGAGCGCCGCGTCCTCGCCCGCCTCCTCATCGCCAGCCGCTTCTTCGGCCGCCTCTTTGTGCATCTCCTCCTCATCGGCCGCCTCTCCGTGCTTCTCTTCCTCCTCCCAGCTGGTAGTGGGCCGGGAGGCGCTCGCATGCGTGGTACACGGCTCATTTGGCTATGTGTTAAGTTGCGTGGTTGGCGCCCAAACCGTTTTTCGGCCTTTTCTCGGAACTCCTCTAAAGTACGAAAAGATGGACAGGAACTTTCAAGGGGATTTTCTCGAAACAGCAAAATGGTTGATTAGTATCAGTTTGTTTGAGGTGGTCTCATATACGTACATTGATTCAGGAAACTGGTAAGTTCGTAAGTACATGCTAAAATCGGACTTTGCAAGCTTCTCTTATAAAATTCCAAGATACAATCATAATTTTTATATTTAGACGTTGCCAGGTCAGACCAAAACAGTTCGCAACGAGGCTTTGTAACAGCGAAGTTCAGATGGGACGAAGTTGAACTCGGGAGTTAGAAAGGTACTCGTCGCGATCTCAATTAAGCCAGCTTAGCACTCCTCTTGCGCGTCTTCTTCGCGACCTGTGCTCTACTCCGCTCGTTTGCAGATGGGCCACCTGGCTCTATACGCTCTCCTCACCCGGGCCGGCGCCCAAAGCCGCCCAATCAGCCCGGTGCACTGCGACTCTTCGAGATTCGCGATGCTTCTCCCTCACCTCTATGGCACTTTCACTTCTCAAAGACTCTAGTTCTCAGTCACCACTTGCAGACCCTGACTACGAGTCGTGGTGGCACCCGATTCCACGCTGCACGTCTAGCTTCTCGTGCGCATAGTCATGTAGCGCCGATATGCGTGAAGGCCTCAGTATCCAGACTCAGTCGCCGACACTGATCTCCTCCACCGCACGTTGCATTCGGCTGTACTGGACGGCTTGCTGCTCATGCGCCTTCCGTAACGCGCGCTCCGCGGCGGCTACCGCACTCTCCAGGTGCTTGTTCAGTTCCCACCGGAACTCACTGAGGTTCTAGACATCCTTCACAGCCTATATTCGCAAGAGATCGCTCGGCATCCGAGCCTGGCGACCCGTTATCAACTCGTACGGCGGGTGCTTAGTCGGCGTCTGCACTGCCGTATTGTAGGTGTAGACGAGGGAAGGCACCCATGCATCTCAATCGTCTTGATCTTCACTGCAGAACATGGCTACCGTGTCTTTCCAATTGCGGTAATACCGCTTAATCAGAAAGAAGCATGAGCAGATGTCTGTACAGCACCGGGTTCACTTGTCTCACCTGCAGATACTCGACCAACGCCATGGCGACTCCGCTCGTCGTCTCTATACCGCCGTCTGTCAGCAGGTCACGGAACGGTATGTACACAGAGAGCACAATCAACAATAAACCGCGGGCTGTTGGGTGCTGTGTGCCGAACAACCAGCGCGGCCGCTACAAACTTCGTCGCGTACTCGATCGCGGCGATGACATACCGGTTGCCGTATGCCGTCACGGGCAGCTGTCCAGCCGCGTCCAAAGACCTCCGATCACCGATGACATCAATCCCCAGACTCCAGAGCGGAGGTTCGTTCTATGTTGCCCGCACTTTGCGGCTGCCGCAATCTCGACAAGACCCCACCCACTCGTTCACTCTAGTCCTCATCCTTGGCCATCAATAGTGTCGTCTGACGCGCTTGCCCCCTGCTTGAATAAAGCAGAACTCTGCCATTGAGGTACAGGCGCGTTTGTTGTCTTACTCGTCGTTGGCTCACCTATTGTGCCTTTTTCCCTAAATTTTGATGTTGAACTTACCGGAAATCTGCCTGTCTGAACTTAACGGGTGCGAATAAGTACATCCAATTATCCCATCTTTCGGGGTAAAACTAAGTACATATGTACTTATTTATGGAAATTGCTCCTGTCCTTACTTACTTTATGTGTCTCGTATAAGGCTGGATTGAAAGTGAGTGCGTGACGAAATTCCACTTTGCACTTCGGCTTTTTCCACATTGCACTTTGGATCTCTTTAATTTTATTGTCACTTCACCACATTGCCTGCCCATTTCGCCAAACTGGTCGATCAAAGGTGCAGCACTGTATTGCAGTTCAGTGTTACAGTATGTAAAATCAATCGGTTGAGTAGAAGTGGCCGTCAACCTAACCGCTCTGGTGGTAGCTTCCTCAAGAACCGCATCAGCCGAGCTTCAGCTTCAGTTCCTGCTGCGCGGCCAACGCGAATATATTTAGAAGCTGGGTTTTGCTCGATGTCCGATCCGCTCGCAGCAAAACCAGCACTACAGCGTGCATCCCGTGGCGTCGTCACGAGCCGAAGTTCTCGTCCGACCTCACATCGATCGCAAGGCGAGCGTTTTCGAGCAGGTTCGGACCGATCCGAGTGCCACGAGTGGCATGCTTGGCACCAGAGCCGCAGCGCTGGAAGACAAGCCGGCTTGCATTGTGTGAGTGTGCTCCACGCTCCAGTCATTGATGCTGCCATGTGTCGAAACGATTCACTGCCTGTCGTACGAGCTAACTGAACGGATCAAATTATCAAGTGACTGCATCTGGCTCCTGGCGCAGTTGCTGCTAAAAGCACTTGACGGCCAGATCTGCGTAGCCATGCACATGCATGCAAACACACACAGTCTCCTACATTACTCGATTACGAGGACGAGTACGTTCAAGCGAGGTGCCAGGCGCCTGAAATGCCAGCCGCAGTGGAACCTCCCTGCTTCCTACCCGCAGTGGAACCTCCCTGCTTCCTACCCGCGGTTGACAAGACTGGTGTGGTAGTGACTGAACTTTCGAGTCGAGCCGAGCTGAACTCACTCTGACAGCGTGTCACTGACAGCCGTACAGCCGATCACTACCGTTGTCGCACAAGGTGGCAGTCGCCTTGGCCTTTTCCCCGACACCCATCGGATGGCACTTACTGGGTGATAAAGCGCCTGAGCTTACGCAACGAAAGAGAGTGCGTGATCGATGTCTAATGCGAGAGAGCACATTGTCCAGAAGGCGCGACTGCTGTACGCTCTCAGAGAAGTCGGTTCGCCTAACAACGCACCAGTCATTCTGAATTGACTCGGACCTCGCGAGTGCCGTCACCAGTGTGCTCATTCCAGGTTTCGAGCCGATAGACGCACGAGGCGCGTGCGTTGTCGCTCACAGGAGCGAGCTCGATACAACTCAGCAGTCCAGCTCCCAGCCAACCGGACTCTGGCAACAGCGGACACGATGCAACACCAGCACCACCAGCAACAACAACAACAACAACAACAGCCACTACCACCAAGAGCCCATCGAGTATCGAACGCCGCGCTCCCGTCAAAGCCGCAGCTCGCGATGAAAGGCACCGCGTACACCCCGTACTTGAACGACACGCCTCCGTCCGGCGACTTCATGTACGTACGCTGGTCCAGAACTCTGTCGTTGAAGACGACAGATAAACTGACTGTCTCAACTGCTCAAACTTCCACTCGGTAGTGACATTGGCGAGTTCGACAGGATCGACAAGGACATGATCCTCGAGTCTCTGCCCTTCGAAGACGAGAACCGGTCACTCCCAGCGACCCGCCGTGTGCTCGGCACGCTCGCGACGACTGCGATCACGCTCATGGTGTGTTCCGGCAGCCCGATCGGCTCGGAGCCTGTGATCTCTTCCGCGGGGCCGCTGATCGGAATGGTGGGGCTGCTCCTTTACCCGCTCCTCGTCACCGTCCCGTTCGCAAACATCGTAGCGGAGCTCTGCTCGGCGTTCCCGGAAGACGGCGGCTTCACGATCTGGGTCTTCAACGCGTTCGGTCCGTTCTGGGGCTTCCAGGTCGGCTACTGGTCGTGGATCTCGAGTGTGCTCAATGGCGCGCTGTTGCCGGGTGTGATTGTCACGCTGTTCACGGACTTCTACGAGACTGAGATCGCGTCGCCGGTCGTCGCGTGGGTCGTGAAGGCCGCAATCGCAGTCGTGCTCTCGATCCCAGCCCTTCTTGGCTCGCTCCACGTAGGGCGTCTCAGCATCACCTTGTGCGCCGTCGTGTTCGTCGCGTTCCTCGTCTTCACGGTCTGGGGGTACTCGGTCGCTGTCGACTTTGACGACTTGCTCGAAGTTCGGCACGATGTCACGACGTACAACCCCGAGACAAAGGACGTGGAGTTGGCCGGCCCGGTCGCGATCGAGTGGGCGACGTTCGTCAACACGCTGTACTGGAGCTACGACGGCATGGTCATGATCTCGGTCTTTGGTGGCGAAATCCTCAACCCCGCGCGCGTCTACCCTCGCGCCATCTTTGTCACCGTGGTGCTTATGCTCCTGACGTACATCATCCCCATGCCCGCGGCGCTCACGTCCGACACCATCCACTGGTCGCTGCTCACAGCCGACTCGTACCCGCTCCTCGCCGCCGACATTGGCGGCTCAATGCTCCAAGGCGTGATCGTCGCGGCCGCAGTGTGTGCGAACGCAGGCGCGTTCGTTGCGACGATCTACACGCAAGCGCTCCAGACGGCAGGGATGGCCGAGCACGTCTTGCTGCCCGAGGCGTTCGCGACGCGGAGCACGCGTTTCCAAGCGCCGTACGTCTCGGTGGTGCTCACGCTCGTGTTCACGCTCCCGCTCTTGAGCCTCGACTACGAAGACCTCCTACCCATGACGAACGCGTACTCGGCGGCCGTGAACCTCGTCGTGATCGCCACTGCGTTCCAGCTGCGCCGGAGGCTGCCGTACATCCCACGGCCTTCCAAGGTCCCTGGCGGCACGCTCGTCCTCGCAGCCACCGCGGTGCTCCCGACTGCAATCATGTGCTACATCACGTACGACGCGCTCACGGACAACTTCACGGCGCTCGTCATCCTAATTGCGCTCGTCCCAGGGCTCGTGTACGGAGGCTACCAGCTCTTTCGCCAACGGAATGCGACCATGGGCTGGTAGAGAGGAGCGTTGGGACGCGAATGCGAGGAGAATAGGCTTATCACTGTGAGCCGCTTTGCTGCTGCTAGCGTTCATTTCACTCTGCTGTAGTGTGTGCATTGGTTTGTGCGACCTACCGTCGGCGTCCAGCCGGCCCACTTCGTGTCGGCGTGCTGTGCGTTGACGGCGGCTCTCTGCTGTCCCCTCCGATCGCACTCCCAGCGAACGCATCCGAGATCGCCTCGAGCGCTAGCAGCGACGCCTGCTGCTCGGCTTGGATGACGCTCTCGAGGCTCTCGAGCTGGCCTTCGACCCTCCGGACGCGCTCGTCTAACCGCACGCTGTCCGTGACGATGCTCTCTGTAAAGCGACCGAGCACGCGGTTCTGGTTCGCGTCGAACTCGTGTTTAAAGTGCGCGAGGTGAGTTGTCACTGCGTCCACAACCGCCTGGGGGCTAGTAGCAGCAGTGGAGGACGGCTGCTGCTCGCGTTGCTTGAGGTGGAGCTTCTGAAGCTCAGACTGCGTGAGCTGCTCGCTCGCACGCACGCGGCTTGCGATCAGCTCTTCGACCTGGGTCTGCATCACGAGTGAGAGTGGCGTCGTGGGCGGCAACAGACCGAGTTGCTGGGCCGTCGAGCTAGCCGAACTACTCGCGCTGCCTGGCTTCGCCTCGTGCCGTATCTGCTCCCTGTGCACGTCGGTCTGCAGCCGTGTGAGCAGTGTCGCGCCTGCCGTCACACGCTCTGTGAGCACATCCAAGCGCGCTTCTAGCCGCGGGAGCGCTCGCTCGCACGCGTCGACCTTGGCGGCCAGGAACTGCACCTGGGACGCGTTCTGAGCAGCGACCACGTGAGTGACAGTGGCGACACTGACGTGCTCTTACGTACGAGGCCTCTCGATATCCACACGCATGCACGCACAAACCTTCTCCTGCTGCTGTCTCTCCATCTTGAGCAAGAAGAGTCCGAGGCGCTGCTCAAAGTTCTGGTTCATGCACTCGATGGTTTTGCTCACAATGTACTCGACGTCGACGTGCTG
>JAASGD010001190.1:0-12484 GCA_023334115.1 Globisporangium megalacanthum | reverse complement strand
GCGCGAATTCCTGCTTAACAAGAAAGAGGAGGTTTACCTCTATCAAGCCATTCAGTCCTTGTATAATATCGCTCCTTTTTGCTCCGATGCGCCGTTTTGAAAACGAATGCATTACTTTGCCAGCAAAACTCAGCGCTTTCACCCCCTTCGCCTGCGGTTCTAAGATCGAAAAATTGCGCTCCGTATTGACGAATGAGAGAAGTTTGTTTGAGTGGAGACAGCGAGTCGGCTGAGTCGATATCGACACAGAACGAGGCGTCAAACGAAATGCTTATAATTTCATGATACAGAGGTAGTATGATTACCAATTCAATCCATGCCGTAACTGGATGTCAACATAACTGACGGTTTGTGTATATAAAAGACAATTTCTGCCGAGCGCAAATTGACAAAACGTGTAGAGCCAATCCTTGAGACGGGTCGGCGGGTTTGCGGGTCGGGTCGCCAAACCCGTGGCAGTTTCGGATGTGTGAAGTTGCCAAACACACATTAAGGCGACCAACGAGCTCATTCAACAAAAGACAAGGGTGAGAAACATCAATGAGCAATTTAGAAAACTTCGCCTTCGCGGAGGTGAACTCCTCGACACTCCGACTCGGCGTGACGTTTGCAACTGCAAGTGACGGGCTCAACGCAGTACAGGAGTTTGCTCTCGCGGGAAAGAAATCTGCGAGAGTCGAAGAGCGAAGCGCGGTTCACGGCGTGCTCGTCTGCACCGGTACTGACTGTCCCATGCGCGTGCGGCTCTACTAGAAGCAAGTGAAGATGGTGTACGGGCCATGGTACCTGTCGTCGATGAACATGGAGCATAAGAACCGCACTTTGCAGACTCATTGTCGCATCTCACCCGACGGGATGGACCCAATGACATACGAAATAAAGTGCATGTATTGGGAGTCACTCGTGCTACCGGTCCTGCCTCGGCTTCTCTCGCTACGACTTGCGCTACCACTTCTCACAACAGTTGAGTGAGCCGCAGCTACACTTGAACGACAGGGCGTCACCGAAGTTGACAGTGAGCTCCGTTCCAGGGAGGATGTCTTCAATGGTGGACACGATGATGGGGGCATGACGTCTATTGTGGACCTCAACGAACGAGCAGTTCGATTTACATGAGTGGTTCACGAACCGCATCATGCTTCCGCGCTCCTTGGTGTCCACAAATAGCTTCTGCTTGCGGGACGACTTGGTTTGGAGCTTGACCGCATACGATGACGCCTGCTCTGCGTCAGCTCAAAAGTTGTGCATTGTCAGCACACTGGCGTACGCTCCGACAACTGTGCTCGCTGGAATGAAGGCGAATACAAACACCGTGTAGCCAATCGGTCCGGTCTTGAGTTGAAGCCCCTCGTAGTCGCGCAGCCTGTTGCAGCATCGTCTCCCAACGCGACAGTTGTTTTCGGCACAGAACATCCCAGCACGGGCGTTTGCGCACCGATCGAGAAGGCACTGGCTGTCGCAGCCACACCAATCGACCTTGCCGATATCCGGAATGATGTAGCCGTCAGGGTTCTCTGAGTGGCGAATACGAGCAACCTCGGGTGGCCATTCCGCACCCTTGACAGCCGCGTAGTCCTCCTCCTCGTCGTCGGAGATATCGATGGCGTGCTCGCCAAGCGGTCGGTCGACGCCTTCTTCAGCATCAACTTCGTTCGGCTCGGCGACCTCGTTGCCCTTGGTCTCGCTATCGTCATTGCCATTCTCTTGAACGACAGCGGCCACGACAGCCTCTGTAGCCGCTTTAGGAACAGCTTCCCCCGCTACTTGCTCACGTTCCTGGGGTTCGCTTTCTTTCTCTTCCTCTTCATCGTCAGGTGGCTCCTGAACCGCCGGGTCCTGCAGAGCCAGGTCCTCCGCCAACAACGCTTCAGCTTGCGCTGCTTCGGTTGCCGACTTGGGATGACGAGTGGTGTGAGCGCTGGTGTAGTAGGATGTATTGGACAGATTGCAGTACTCGGAGAGCCGAACGATCTTGATCCACTTCACGTGGTAGGCGCGCTTGGAGTCACGAACACGCGCCCGTCTGGTCATTCGGCGCTTCTTCCGCGACTTGGGCTGGTGGTAACCGGCTTACCAGACTTCGCGACCTTGGCACGACGAAACTGCTCGCCTACGTCTGCACTTTGTGGAACGAAACAACTGGTGTTGTGGCGGGCGGCGAACTGCTTGCTCCCGACTTGTCGCTCATGGTGTGGTGTGCTGCTCACGCGCAAGAAGCAATTGTGGAGCTCGTTTGTCCGTCGGGTGGGTCTGGTGACTGTCAACGACCCGTTGAGTGACACGGGTTTCAGAGAATTCTATCTGGGACCCGGCCCGGGTCGTCTCCTTTCCGAACCTTTTATGGTCGTTTTTGGTCAAAATGTAGTGCAAAACGTGTATGAAAGTCTGTGATTTGGTGTCAATATGTGTATGCGGTATCAAATTAAATAAGTACAAGGAGTGTTTGTCGTGCCATCCCCTTTTCTCCTCTTTTTGTCATTAATTTGCCGATCCATACACGTTTTGACATTTTCCCATTTTTAATTTGAATCAAGAACCGGTGCGAGCACCGGTACTTGCCGCCATCTATTTTAGGTGGCCAGCGCAGTCCACGAAGTCTCTTTCATTCTTCCCTCGCAGTCCCTGTATGCTTCCCTTTGTAGTCTCTTTTATGCTTTCCTTTTCGTTTTTTTATGCTTTCCAGTCTCTTTTATGATTTCTAAAGTTGCTATTTAGCTTTCCTTCGGAGCTTCCATTTTATGCAAACAACTTCAATAACATCACAGTGCAGGCTGCACCTCCTTCGCTCTCTTCTCTCATGCTCGCGTTCGCTATGACGCCCCCGCCCCGCCGCCTCAACCGGCTGTTGAGTGACGACCAGGTGGCCGAGGCGGCGCGCCTCGTCACTACCGGGGCCTCCATTCGCTCGATCGCCCAACTTCACCGGGACGTGGTCGTGTCCTTGGATCGATCCTGAGATGTCAGCGTCGTCGAGTTGGAGGTGGTGGTGGCCGTGGCTGTCTTCGACTCGTGTCCTTCTGAGCATTGATGTCGTCACGTCATATTCTCAGTGAAGACCACCAACTCGTCGCTCGAGACCGCGGGTCTCCGGCGTTTTTCTGCCGTAACAGCGGCATGACAGCGCGCTGTCAGTCAATAGCCGTGTGATTTCACTCCTGTGGTCTCAGCTGGTCGTCGTGCTTGCGAGCTGCACCACCATGACCGTGATGTTGTCGTTCGAGTAGCGCCGGATCGCCTCCTGCGCGAGCTCTCTGGCGGCCAGCGACAGGTCGCCGTGGAGCTCCAGCCGCTCGCGCACAAGCGTAGCCGCCTCGCTGCTCGCCATCACGTCCCAGAGCCCGTCGCACGCGAGCAGGAAGAAGTCGTGCTCGCGAGCGTCTAGTTCGAGCACAACGACGTCTGGCGTTGCTGAAAGCAGCGCTGGAACCAGCGTGTCCCGACTCGGTTCGTCCCCACGCATCACGAGCGTCGTGGTGGACACGCTGTGCGCGTGTAGCCGGCCTTTGAACTCGAGGTCGCCGAACGCACGCGTGATTGCGAGCACACCGTTCACGCGGCTATTGACGACACGGCCGCCGCGAGTGACAATCCGCGCGCACTCGGCGCTGTCGCTCGCACGATGGTCACGCGTCACGTCGCGTGCCGAGCCGTCGCGGGAACTGAGCACGAGCCGACAATCGCCCACGTGCGCCACGACCGCACGGACAGTCGATCGGCCGTGCTCGTTACGCGACGGGCTCAACATAACACACGTCGCAGTGGAGCCGCTCAGGTCGCCTTGCTGGAGCAAGTAGTCGCACACGTTCGCGTCGAGCTCCTCGAAACTTGCTTGGAGTGCTGTTGGCGACAGCTCGAAGCCAGTGCGCGGGTCTCGAAAGATCCACGCGTGGAGCTGCTCATGGAGGATCGTGGCGCACGCTTCACCGCCATGGCCGTCGTAGATGCCGACAAAGGCGCTGCTCGACCACGTGGAGGCCGCTGCGGTGCTGCCGATTTCGGGTAGCACAACCCACCGGTCCTCTTGTGTGCTGCGCCGACCCTGGAGCGATGTGACTGCGAAGCGCAGTGCGAGTGTCGGCGAGTCGCCATAGTAGCTCTCTCTGCTGTCTGCCAGCGACGACGGGCCGACAGGAGAACTGGGTCTCGATCCACGACTGCGACTGACGCTGATGTGACCAAAGGAGCTGACTCGATGCGGCTGAGCGACGTCACTTGATGTTGCGGTCTTTGTCAGCGGAGGCAGCGACAGCGTCGTCAGCAGCAGCTCGTCCAAGAGCTGCGGCGACTGCGCGAACGCCACTTCATCATCGTCGTCGCTCGAGAGCACGTCGCCAGTTCGGTCTCTGTCGTCACTGCTGTCGTCGTCGCTGTCGCCACTAGAGTCGTCCACGCCGCACGCTTCGAGCTCTCGTGGTTTACTGCTCGGTCCAGTGCTTGTCCCCGTCTTCTTGCGGGAGAACATTTGCGAGCGGAGGTTGCTCTCTTCGACGCTGAGCATGTCATGGTCGTGCGAGCTGTTGCTATCGCCATCACCGCTGATGCTGCTGGCAGTGGACGCCCTCGAGTGGTGCTCGTGACGAGGTTGGCGGTGGTCGTGGTCGGCGTGAACTTTGTTCTGTCGGAGCTTTGGCGACGTGACTTGAACAGCAGAGCGAGACTGCTCTTCCCCATCGCCACTGGCTGTTGCTGTCCCTCCAGAACGAATCGTGATGTCTTTGTCCACACAGGGCACGAGCGGCAGCGCGTCTATCGTCGGGGACGTCGCTCTTTCTGTTGCTACTGCTATCCTAGTGACAGCCCCGACACTCGCTCCCGTGTCGGAGGCATCTCGCTGGCGCTCGAGCACCTCCTGACGCGCTCGCTGTAGTCTCTTCATCATCTGAATGCGGATGTTCACGATGATAGCGAACTGGTCCTTCGAGTGGATCGCGTGCTCGATCTCGTCGTTCGAGACCGTGATCCGTGGCGCGTCCTGTCGCGACAGCGACGTGTAGCTCGCCAACGTCTCTTCTTTCGTGACCCACGGGTGCGCCATGACGTCTACGAGTGTCAAGCGCTGCTGAGGGTCCTTGACCATCATCCCTGTGAGCAGGTCGCGCAGCAGCGGGTCGATCGCGAACGGGAACACGAGCGAGTCGCTCTGGATCTTCTCAAACATCTGCAGCGCACTCTTGGCCACAAACGGTGGGCTTCCGAACTTGAGCATGAAGATCGTAGCGCCGACTGCCCAGACGTCGGCCATCTGACCCGAGTACGCTTCCCCAGAACACATCTCGGGCGACATGAACGCTGGCGTGCCGGCAGTGTCGCTCAGCTTCTGCTTGCTGCCGTAGAGCGACTGCGAGATACCAAAGTCCGCGATCTTGACAGCGTCCTTGTCGCCAACGAGGATGTTCTGCGGCTTGATGTCGCCGTGCACAATTTTCTGTTCGTGCAAGTACGCAAGGCCGAGCACGACCTGGAGGAAGACGCAGTGGAGGTCGCGGTCGTGCAGACTCTCCGTGTCGGCGCCGCCAGCAGCGTGCTTCTTCTTCTGGTGGCTCAGCAAGTCGCCGTGTTTCATGTACTCGAGCACGAGGAAGAGTTTGTTCATGGTCGGGTCGTCCATGACTTCGTACAGCCGCAGGACGTTCGGGTGGTGGAGCTTCTTCATGATCGCGATTTCGCGCTTGATGTCGTCGAGCTTGCTCTGCTTCCCGAGCTTGTCTTTCTTCATGATGTCGCGGTTGATGAACTTCATGGCAAAGAGCTTCCCCGAGACCTTCTCTTTGCACAGCTTCACTTCCGCGTAGCTCCCCGACCCGAGCGGCTCGAGAATGATGTAGTTGTTGATCATCGTGCGCGAGTTGAGCCAGTCGCCGAACTTGGGCGTCGGGTGCGGCAGGTTGCGTTGGGGGAGCTCTGCACGCTTCTTCTTGACGACTTTTGTGTCACGGATCGGCGCAGCTGTCGCTGTCGCGTCCATGTCATTGCCAGGTAGTGCAGCACTCGCCACCAAGGGGATCAGCACCTGGGAGCCGACGCCGACAATGTTGGTTCGGTAGGACACTTGCTTGGTCGGAGAGCCGACAGGAGCGGGAGAGCTCACGCTAGGAACAGCTCGTGTCGGTGAGGTGTTTCCAGTCGGAGCGCCGAACTGGCGCGAATGTGCGCGTTGCATTGGTGGCGGATGGGGTGATGTCTTCGAAGTCTCGGCGCCTCCTGGAGCAGCGTGTCGGTGTGTTGGGCTCGTGGCGGCGCTGCCTCGTACTGGCGACAGCGTCGGTGATGCTGCTGGACTCCTTGCGTGTGGAGAAGCTCCAGTACGCTTCGCTATCTCTCGCGACGGAAGCTGTTTCTTTGAGAAAGCCAATGAACTGTTGGCTGAAGAAGAGGCGTGTGCGGTAACCTTCGTTTTCGAGTCTTCTTCGAACCAGTCGCCGACATCGTCGCTGTCGTCGTTCCCACCAAAGTCGCTTTCGTCTTTGTCGCCGTCGCTCTCGCTGTCGCTCTCGCTGCCACTTTCAACCTGGCTCGTGCTCACTATCGCACCGATGTCGTCTACGTTGTCAAACATTGGGCGGAACTTTGCCGCTCGTTGCGTCGGTGTCGCAGCTAGTACAGTCGTAGTCTGAATCGGCTTCGGGGGTAGTTGTTTCGTGATCGGCGGTGCGCTGTTCGGCAGTGGTACGAGGCTCCGGTTTTGTTGAGCTCCCGGTATGCTTGGCAGCGTAGCGTCGGGACCTCTTGAGTCGTGCACCAGCTTGCCGCTATCACCGCCAGCTTCCTCGCCAAGATCCCAATTTTCGACCTCGTCGTCGTCTCCGACAAGCTCATCATCATCATCGTCGTCATCACTGCCGTTTGGCTTTACAGAACTGCGGTAGGATGTCTTCTTCACAGGTGACGCTGGCGGTGACGGAGCTTGAAAGGGGCGCGGCTGAAGTGAGAAGCGCTGTGCTGGTACGTACTGCGAGTTCGCGGTGTCTACTGCCCGCACTAACCCAGGGTCGCGTTGGCTGTCGACATTTCCATCGATAGCCATTCCACGCAGTGGCCGAGGTATTCGCTGCGGCCCGCCGACGCCGACGCCGCGACCAGCGGCGATAGCGAGTCCGGGGCTCGCTGTTCTCCCAGTCAGCGGACCTACGGGACCTCCTCGATGTACTGGTGCGTTCAACATCCCGTACGGTCCACCACGCCCAACGCCTCTTCCCACTGCGCTCGGCGAAGGCTGGAGCAGGCGGTCTCCTCCACCCCCACCAGTCACAGCAATCACGGGTATGGGTCCGTGGATCACCGGCTGGACGTACTGAAGCTGCGGCTGCGCTGGAATGTGATGTGGCACCGCCACGGTTGGTTGGCTGCCAAGCTGGTGGACCGGCCCAATCACAACGTTGGCGAGTGGCTGTAGCTTCCGAGCGGCATTGTACGGTTGGGTGTTCGCAGCCACACCTCCGACGCCTCCTCCAGCGCCAAACTGGTTGAGCTCTGCTGCTCCTGCAAGCTCGAATCGCTGCTTGGGATTCATTGCGGCTGTGGACCGCATCGAGTATTGGATGTCTGGCAGGTGTTTAGAATGCTCGTGTTCTTCTGCCGTGATGGCGCTGCTGTGCGTCTCTTGGATGCGGATCTTCACTGGGCTCATCACCGTGTTAGACGCCGCCGTTGTGGCTGCTGGAAGAAGCCTACTGTCGGCTTCGGATGCGTCTTCGTGTCGCGATACACTGGAGCGCGACGTGCGGGTCTGGCGTCCTCGCTCGGCCTCGTCTATCTCGCGCGCCAAGGTATCCGCTGCATTCACCGAGTCGAGGGCCCCACTCATTGCGAGCGCGAGCAAGGACTGCTCGCCTTTCACATGGCTCAGCTCTTCGATCGCCGCGAAGTCAAACTGACGCGCCGTCGAGTGCTCGCTGTAGCCCTCGCTCTCGCTATCAGACGTCTTGAGCTTGGGTCCGACGCCATTGCTGCCGCTGCTGTTGGCACTGACAGCCAGCGTGCTCGCAGCGCAGCCCATCGCTGGCAACGCATGCGTTCACGCAGCGATGTATGCAGTCAGAAGTAACAGTCCAAGGATATTTTCGTAATGTAGAAGCGAAGTACCAGTTCCAGTGGTTTGTCGTTCCGATCGTCAAGCTACAGCAAAGCTACAAGACAAAGCTTGAAATATACATCCATTCATGCACACATGCTCTGTAGCATGCAGCGACAGAGTTGCTTCAACAACATGCCGCTCTCAGTCAATCCGACTTGGCGGCTCAGTTGCTCGTTCACGTTCTACGCGTCGCACTTCTTGCAGTGCGACTCTGGGCAGTACCCTGCACCGCAGTTCCACCCACACCAGTCGGCGAGACCAGGCATTGGCATCGTCGCACACCACTTGCCGCTGGTCGCAGGAGGCTGCGTAGGCTTCGTGGTCGGTTCGTCCGCATTCGAGCCGGAATCCGAGGTCGAATCGTTGACATCCGAGGTCGGCTCCGTGGGCTGCGACGTCGGTACACCAGGCGTCGAAGTCGGCTGGACGATGCCCGAGCCGTCGCCCGACTCAGGCTCAACAATGTCCGAACCCGAGTCCGACGTGGAGTCGCCGACACCCGAGCTAGAGTTTGAAGTCGAATCGTAGCCATCCGAACCAGCATCCGAGGTCGACTCACTGGGTTCCGAGGTCGGTTCATCCGCATTGTCATTCGAAGGGGGCGGAGTAGGCTCAGTGATCGGGCTCAGTGTCGGCACATCGATCGGCAGCAGTGTCGGCAGAGTGATCGGCTCATCGTCGTCGTTCGTAGGAGGCTGGGTTGGAGCAGTAGTCGGCTTCACAGTCGGCTTCACCTTCGACTCAGTGTCATCGTCGTCGTATGTTGGAGGCAGGGCAGGCGTCGAAGTCGGCTCAGTAGTCGGAACATGCGTCGGAGCAGTTGTCGGTTTCCCAGTTGGCTTCACTGTCGGCTCATCGTCATCGTTTGAAGGAGGCTGGGTCGGAGCAGCTGTCGGCTTCGCAGTGGGTTTCACTGTCGGCTCGTCTGGGATCGGCTCGTCCTCGTCGTCACCGTTCGTCGGAGGCAGAACAGGCGTCGCAGTCGGCCCCTGCGTCGGCTTAGCCGTCGGCTCAGCATCAGTTGGCGTTGGCGTTGCCGTCGAGGTAGGCTTCGTCGTCGGAGTAGGCTTCGGTTTCGGCGCAGGTTTAGTTGTCGGTGTCGGCTTAGTTGTCGGCGCAGTCGACGGTCTCTTTGTCGGCGCGGTGGTGGGCGTCTTAGTCGGTGTTGGCTTTGTCGTTGGCTTTCTTGTCGGCTTTGGCGTTACAGATGTGGTCGACGGCTTCGACGTCACTGGTGCAGTCGTGGGCTTCCGTGTTGGTTTCACCGTCACAGGTGCAGGTGCGGCTGGCTTCCTCGTTGTCGGCGCCGTAGTCGTCGGCTTCTTCGTTGTCGGTGCAGTCGCTGGCTTCTTCGTTGTCGGCTTGGCGGGTCGACTGGTCGTGGCGGTGAGGATGTCGGGGGAGTAGGCGTCGTCATCACCATCACTCAAGGACCGGCTCGCACCCACATTGATCTTCACGTCCGCGCAGTTGTTGTAATGCTCGTACGGCTTGATGTGCTGCGCTTCGAGCGACCACATGAGCACACAGTGGCCATTGCGACACGGTAGTCCGCTCGTCGGCACATTGATCTCCATCTCGGCATTGATCGGCTTGTCACCCTTCTTGCCAGGGCCCTTGTGGAGCGACCGCATGCAGTCCTTCATCGACCCGACTTGGATTCGCTTGCTCTTGTTCGTTGGGTCCACGAGGTGCACCGTGCACGGGCCGATGTGGTTCGCACCGTCGTACGCCATCATCTTGATCTTGGACTTGCCCGTCGCGAGCGGCTGCAGGTTCTTATCCTGCGTGAAACCGAGGCAATCCCCGCCCTTGCCCTTCGTGTAGCTCCCGCGCATCTCGATCGGGAAGCCGTAGGTGCCGTACAGGCTGAGCTTCATCGTGCGGATGCCACGCGATTGCGGGCTCGTGAGCCCACCGTGCGCCGCAACGTGCGTCGTGGAGGAGGCGGCCAGCGCCACTGCAGCAACAGCAGCGAGGATCGCGTGGGACTTCATGGGTTGTGTCGTTGACGAGGGGGAGGAACACAAGGTGCCTTTGTTACTGAAAGATGGAGAACGCGTGGGAACTTGGCAGCAAAACCAAAAGTGAGAAGAGATGCCCGCCACGTCCGCCTGTGCCGTGAGCCGAAGATTGCTGGCACTACTCTCGTAGTGGCGCGTGCATGGCGTTCTCGACGACGTTCTGGAGGATATTTCACTCGTACCAGCCGTTGGGTCCTGTGAGCGTGGCATTGCTCGGCACAAGTGCCCTGCTCATCCGTTATGGGTGGCTTGGAGACATCGTAGTCGTCGATCGTGGTGTTGGCAAAGCTTGGCGAATGCTCCAAGCGACCAAAGTCTCGACCACATGGTCAATAGTCGCCGAATCACATTCGCGTCCAGGAAGCAAGGGATCACGCCGATGATCTGCTCGATCAGAGATATCCGGGTCGTATCTTTGGCCTACCGCAGGACAACGGTGGCGGTGGTACTGTAGCACTGCGGACAAGGCAACAGCACAACGCCAACGTCATGCAAACCGCGAGTTTGTGCTGGCATGAACGCCTCCGTCGAGGGCGGTCCGGTCCATGCGGACTGAGAACTATGACACTGAGAACCACAACACGGTTTCGGTTTTATAAAAAAAAGGCAAAAAGAGTTTGCGCTGCAAAGCACTTTTTAGAATCGAAATACATACCATGGCTTGATCTTTGTGGCTCGGAACGACGGAGGAACTCAGCCCCAGTATGAACCGCTGACACAGGCGTTGGCACTAACTTGGTGAACTTCCAACGCTGTAAACAGCAGGGCGAGCCCTGACTTCACACGCTAAGCTCAGAGGCGTATCCTGCTGACTCTACAGTAGCCGCTTCCTACTGGACAACCACTGCGATTCTCAGCTGGACATGACATCCAATTCTCAATGTCTAGCTTGGTCCAGCGCATGCAATGCGTCGGCACTCGACTTGCTCACTCTGCAATTGGCGTCGATCCACTCAGTCATTGCCTTCACCTCCACCACCACTGTCCAAGTAGCCCCAACCAAGAACAAGAAGCATGGTCAGCACGTCATCGCTCATCCTCGCCACGGCTGTCGCTACTGTGCTGCAGCAGGCTGCTGCACACACAGTGATGATCTCGCCCAAGCCCGTGTTCCCTCCAAACGAGTACGACAGCAACTCGCCCGTGGCGCGCATGGACAGCTCCAAGCTACCGGGCAGCGCGCCTTCGGACGGCTACAGCTCGAAGCGCATCGTGTCGGCGATCCAGGCGACAGAGGGCAAGACCTTGCGCGCACTTATTCGCAAGTACGCCACGACAACATACGACATCGACTGCGGCAAGACGGTGCTCACGGGACCGAAGCAGCAAGTGCCGGCCGAAATCGACTTTCCCTGGGGCCACATCGGTCCGTGCGAGGCGTGGTGCGACGACACGCGCGTCTTCTACGACGACAACTGCCGTGGCAACAACATCGGCAAGATCAAGGTCGACAAGAGCAAGTGCGCGAACGCCAAACGTCTCCAGGTCATGTACGCTGGCGTCCACACACCGACATACGAGGTGTACGCGAACTGTGTGGCGCTAAGCGGTTCGGGCACGAGTGGCAACGACGGCAGCGATGACGCGTCTACCTCGACACCACCGGCAAGCACGCCGAAGGTGAGTCCAGCGCCTGCTGCGACGCGCAAGCCTGCCACGACCATGAAGCCTGTCGCGACACCGAAACCGGTCAAGACGCAGAAGCCCGCGGCTACCAAGCCGGCGACAGAGGCTCCATACCCGCCTACCACTGTGTCGCCTCCGGGTGGCAACACTGGCGGTGGCAAGCACTGCGGCGTGACGTCTGACTTGGATTCGTGGTGCACGGCGAACTGCGGCATGGGCTTCTGTCCCGAGACGCACTGCAAGAAGTGCTAAGAAATAAGTGTAGTGTTGTGGGCACGCGCCACCCAGAGGCGTTGCAGCCAGTTGGTGCCGACTTCAGGGTCGAGTGAGTTCGAATTTGTATCCCAGCTCGCAGGTCCGAGATAATTACGAAACACGTTCATGTCCAAAGTGGAGTCGCCTTTGCATGGTGTGCAGCAAAGAGAGGCCATGACCAAGTGCCCACACACGACGAGCAGTGCCGCACTCATCGACATGGATTTCGCGGACTGATGGTCACTTCAACAAGCATCCGATGCTGGAGTGCTGGCGGCATTTTCGGATGATTCGCGTCCGGAGCCACCCACCGTCCACCTTCGATCTCTGCTGGTTTTGAGCGTGACGAAGTTTTGTTCAGTCAACTCTCGTTTGATGCGCATCAAACTCGGCATACACATTTCAAGTGAACTCAGGTTGAGCTCTTTTGACTTTGTCAAGCCATCCCCGCTTTTCATTCGCGATCTCACTCTGCCGCCGCAACTCGAGTTCAACCGTCCGTATC
>JAASGD010001189.1:0-12489 GCA_023334115.1 Globisporangium megalacanthum | reverse complement strand
TCCATCGAGGCCGAGCTCAACGCCGTGAAGAAGCTCGAGGCCAACAAGTTCTGCGCCAACTGCGACGCGTTCAGCAAGTTTGGCCACGGGAACGTGTGCGAGAAGTTCCGCACGTTCGTGTGCAGCAACTGCAAGAGCGCGCACCAGAGCTTCTCGATGCGCGTCAAGGTGGGCATGTGGCTCTCATCGCACTACTACAGTACTACTGGACAGGAGAGAGTAGCAAGTGACTGAATGACGTGACGCTCTGTGTGCGACCAGAGCGTGTCGATGTCCAACTGGAGCAAAGACGAGGTCGACGCGTTGCGGGAGGAGAACGGCGGTGGGAATGCGCTCGCAAAGCGCGTGTGGCTCGGCACGTGGGACGAGACGCAGATGCGCAAGCCCACGGACAAGGACCACGTCGACTACTTTAAAAAGTTCATCAACCGCGTGTACAACGACCGCGCGTTCTACGCCGACGCACCAGCGGCCGGGAAGGCGATGCCGCGCAAAGACAGCTCTGGCAGCCAGCGCCGAGCGTCGCCTGCGCCAATGGACGGTGCGTGATGTATGCGACTAGCGAGCTGCGTCCTCCCGCTGTCGTTCTGTATGTTGTGTGCTCACGAATGAATCGATCGCGCTCGGCAGTGAACCTGCTCGACTTTGGCGCGCAGCCAGTAGCGGCGCCGATGTCGCCGAGTGCCGACAGCTGGGGAGCGTTTGTGAGTGCGCCAGCGCCAGCAGTGCCCCGCTCTACGAGTGATGGCTTCGGTGACTTTGCGGCGTTCAGCTCAGCGCCGCCCACACAAACGCAGAGCTCGTTCGACCCGTTCGGTGTGGGTCCGCAAGCGACAGCGGTTGCTCCAGTTTCAACGCAGGCGTTCGACCCGTTTGGTGTGAGTGCACAGGCGCCAGTGCAGCCTGTGAGCTTTGACCCGTTCGGGCCGTCGGCACTGCTGCAGCCGGTGGCGCACGGCGTTGGCGCGTTCACGGGCGGCGGCCATGTCCCGGCTCCTAATGCGCCGGGACTGGCGGCTGGGAAGAACTTTAGCGCGTTTGACGCGCTCAACAGCCCGAACCTTGCGTTTGGCGGCCACTCACACGCACAGCCACAGCCACAGTTCCACCAACATGGAATGCTGAACGGCGGCGGCGGCTACCACCAGCAGCAGCACCCACACATGATGAGTGGGGGCAGTGGCTACAACGCGAACGCCGGCGCGAGCATCAGCGCGTTCATGACCCCGAGCGGCAGCCACGCAGTGGCGTCGAGCGGCGTCGGCTTCGTGCGGCAGGCGCCTGTGGGCGGCGGCAGTAGGGACCCGTTCGCGGGCCTCGGGCTGCCGCACCACTGATGACAAATGTTGCTGCTGGTGCTGTTTCCGCACTGGACTGGCGCGCGAGAGGAAACAAAGAACGAAAAGAAAGACGGAACGACCAACACTCTTGCTTTTTCGTTTCCTTTTGGATGAGCAGCGACCTTTCATTCGTTCATTCGTTTCCACATACTGCATACTTTAGCCGAGAACAAAAGAGGACTCGTGGTCGTCTGGATCCGGACAGGAGGCAGCGCTTAATAGCGCGACCTGCAGACGCCACATGCGGTCGATTGCTGCGTCATACTCACACTCCTCCGCCTCCATCTTCCCCTTCTCTGCACGCGCCTCACTGCGTCGCGACCGCCACGCCCGTCCCCGTTTCCGCCGCCGCCTTAATGCCGTTGCTGTGCTTCGCGTACGTTGGCGACGCCGTGAGTGCGGCCGGCGCGGGTGGCGCTACGAGCCGCTTGATAACCGCAGAACTCGCAGAGCCAAAGAGCGGACGGAACTTGGCGTAGAAGAACGAGAGCAGCGGGATGTTGCTGAGCACGCTATAAAAGTCCCAGTGGTCCGTGTGCGACGCCACCTTGGCGTTCCGGAGCTCAATGACAGTAAACTGGCGCATTGTCACCTTCATGAAGCTCGGGAACGGCTTGAGCCGGTACGTGACCGAGCTGTCGATCGTGAGCACAGCCGAGCCGGCCATGGAGCCGCGCACGAGCGTGGCCTTGGACGACTTGATGAACTTGGGCAGCGCGCGGAACTGCGCCTGGATGTTCGCCAGACCAGTCACCGTGAGCATCGGGTCTGTGAATACCGCGTCTGGGAGATAGTACTTGGCGATCACGTCGTCGCTCGGCGTGCCGACGTCGTAGAGCGAGAGGATGCTCTCGGCGAGCTCCTGCGCGTTCGTGCTGCGGTTCGCGGCCATCGCTGCTGCTGGTGGTGCTGCTGCTACTGCTGGTTACGGAGCTCCTCGGATTGTGCGCGAGTGGGTGTGGGGAAAACGTGACAATGCGCTCAACTGGCAGAGAATCGAGTGCGGGGTACAGTATTTAATATCCGCGACTAGATGTTTGAACAGATATGAGATCTTTGCTAAACATTTTGAAATTGATATTAGTGAACCTAATACCCTCCTGAAATCAAAGCCAAAGAGACATCGCACATCTTTCTCCGCCTTTTGTTCGGTCCGACAGTTTGATCAGCACCAAAATTGTCACCGAAGTGTCACCACTTGCATTCGCTGGCGTCACGCTCGCTGCCGTTCGGACTGAAGCGATCCACATGGAAGCAAGCAAGCGGAAAGAGGACAATACCAAGTAAAGAGCAGCAAGTCGTACTGTATGAACTGTATACATAAGCAGGAAGACCAACAGTATTCTCTCACTCGCTCGCGTCGTCCACAAACAGCACCGCGTGCGGCGAGCGCGGCTCCCGCTGCTTTGCTTTGCCGCCGGCCGCCACCACGCGCTGGTACGCGCCCCCTGAGCGCCGCCCATGCGCTGCCAGCAGCGACCGCCCACCCGTGCCTGCGAGTACAACGCCCATCGCAACTACAAACAGCACGAGGCTCAAGTGGAAGCCGATCGGCAAGCCTTCGTCCACTTGCACTGCGAGGAGCTCGGCTTCCAAGACGAACGCTTTGCGCTGCTGGAGCGCCTCCAAGTAGTGGAACGCGCCCACGAGCCACGCATTGTCCGCAGTGGTACGCTCTACTTCAAAGTGTACGCGCGTGTCGTCGTCACGGACACCGAACGCTCGGAGCAGAACGACAGCGTAGCATAGGTCGAGACACGCGCGCTCGCTCTGCTTCGCGTACATGGCCGGGAGCTGCTGCGCTTGCGCAAACGGCAGCGCACAGACGTGGGATGCAGCTGCTCGCAGTGTCGCGAGCGTCGGCGTCGGCGTCAAGAGCGTCGCGAAGCTCTCGTCCGTCACTGGGAGCGTCTGGACCACCACGCGCGTGTACGCAACGACAGACTGAAAGAGCCCCGTGCCGTAGAACTCGCCGACTGGCCGTGGCTGAGCTACGCTGTTGAGCGCACAGTAGTTGTCTTCTGGACACGCAGCGTTGCTTTCGTCTACGAACGCCTGGAGCGCTTGGACGCACGCAGTCGCGTCGCCTGTCCCACGGACTTCGTCTGGTTGTTCAAAGCCCTGGAGGAAACACGGGTGCTGGACGACGCCATTACGGTTCGCGTCAGCCTTTGCCAGCTGCTCCGTCGTCGCTTGGCGCGCAGCTGCACGGCCAAAGCCGACGTACTGGCGCAGGAAGAGGTCGGTCGCGTTGAGCGGCCGGTGTTTCTGCCGCTTGGAGCGGCGCCAGCGCTCGAGCACGTCGAACGCCATACTGGCCGACGCGTCGTCGAACGAGAGCACGCCGACGGGCGCTTCGTTGCCTGGCGAGAGCGAGAGCGGGACGCGGTTGCTCTGGACGTTTGCGCTAATGAAGCGGAAGTAGGTCTGCAGATCCGGGTCCACGATGCGCAAGTTGTCCTTGGCGAGGAGGAACGGGAACTGCGCGTCCTCAATGCTCTCCTCGTGCACGCGCGCAAAGACTGCGCTTAAGCGGGCTGCTGCTGCGGTTGCTGCTGTTGTCGGCACAGCCCACACGTGCGCGTGGCAGTGGCGCGGCTCGAGCTGCAGTGGCCGCGGCCGTGACAACAGCAGCTCCTGGGCCTGCAAGAACGCTGGCCGCAGCGTCGCATAGACGTTCTCAAGCACCATGGTGTCCAGCGCCGCCGCCGCTGGTGCAAAGTTGTCGAGGAGCGCCACAGCGTCCGCGTCGGCGCTTTGCTCCACGAGCACGAAGCGCGTCTTATCGGCCGCTGCGAGCACAAAGAGGCGGCAGCGTGCGCCGCTCGGGGCTGCGGCTGCGCCGACGATGTGCTCTGCGGAAACGGGTGGAGCGGTGCTGACGAACAGCGCGACACAGCAGGCGACGAGCGGCCACCACCTGTGCGCGGCAGCCGCCTCCGCTCGGCGTCTGCGCGTGAGCATGAGCATGAGCCTCAGCGTGGGGAGCTCTTTTAGGTTTGTTTTGCAGTGTCGTGATTTATATTTTTGTCAGAGCTTACAAATGGCTAATTGCAGTGTACTTCGGTGGAAATGTCCAAAACCCTGTAAAACCAGCGGTGTGTGCTCAGCCGTTAATTTCATAAACAAACTATTCGGGTTTCAACGTGCCTGAGTTTGTCGCAGTTATGTCACAAATTGTTTTTGTCAATAGCCGTAGAATGAATTCTTGGTTTTGAAACGTATGTTAATTAAAAACGGATGTTAATAACGATGATTGTAGAAAAAGTGGGGAGTGGAATGGTGAAATAAACCGTTTTTCAGTCGAAAATCAAACGCACGCTCGTCGTTATCACTGTCGTCCGCTCCCGCGATGAGCGAGCTAGCGACGAGTTCGACGTTCCTGCTGCGCGCGTGCGTGCTGCTGCTGCTGCTGATCGTGAGTCTCGTGCAGCTGCTCTTCTTCGCGTTCCTGCCAGAGATCCGGCTCCACCCCGAGTTCTGCAACGGCACTGCACTGGCTGCACGCAGCAGTAGTCTGCTGCTCGACGGCACGAGCGCCGCACTGCGGCCGCCTGTGCGTCTCTTCTACCAGTCGCTCTACCTCTCGCCGGCCGACATTGCGCGCCAAGCGGCCGAGGAAGAGAAGCGCCGCCAGGACGCAGCCGACGCTGCGCTTGCTCTCGCTGCTGCCAATGCGGCGACTGCGACGCCAACGCCCAAGATCCGCGGCAAGTCGGCCGCCCGCTTGGCCCAGCTACAGCGCGAGCAGGAGAAGAAAGCAGCCGCTGCCGCCGCGGAAGCAGCCGAGAAGCAAGCGAAGCAGCAGCGTGACAAGCTCGCAGCCACGAAAGGTTTCTTCCTCCAGACACTCGGCCAAGGCCACGAGCCGCTGAACTCGACTGCCGCGTACTGTATCAACTTGGTCGCGCCGTCCGACAGCCCGGGCGTCCTCCTCGACCACGAACTGTATTTGAACGCCCTCCCGTCCAGCCGAGCGATCTACGCGACTGCGACCGAGCCCATCACGATGCCGCCGTCCGTGATCGACATTTACCTCGAGCGCCACCCGGTCGACACCAAGTACTACAAGCGCTTCCACGCACCGAAAGACAAGGCAATCTGGATGATGCAGAACGTCGAGTTCTTTGACCGGCACGAACTCGCGCACCCGACTGTCGGTGTCATGATTGTCAAAAATCGCATCGGACTGAAGAAAGTGGTCGAATATCGACAGCGCCACCAGCTGTCCTACTCGGTGTTCTACACGAAACACACGAGCGAAGACGTGTTTCAGCCAGCGGTCGAGCGGGACTGGAACACGTTTCTCCACTTGGCTGGCTGGAGTCCGTTCAAGAACACGCGCGTGATTGTCGAAGCGTGGGCGAAGCACCCCGAGTGGCCGCAGCTCGTCCTCCGTGTCATTAAACCCGACTTGTGTGCCTGGATTGAGCACACGTTCACACGGGACGGGACGTGGCGGCTCGCGAACGTCGACTACAAGTGCGGCGCCGAGTCGCTTGCAGTGAAGAATGAGCTGCAGAACCGCATTGGCGTCCACTTGTGTCCGAGTGTGACCGAGGGCTTTGGCCACTACATTAACGAAGCCCGGAGTGTCGGCGCACTCGTGCTCACGACCGACGTTGCGCCTATGAATGAACTCATTGACGCTCAGAGCGGCGTCCTCGTGGGCCGCAAACGCGCGTGGTGGTGGCAGACGAAAGGCGACCTCTTTATGCCGCTCGCAGCCGTCGACGTGGCCGACATGGAGGCGGGCGTGGAGCAGATTCTGCTCCTGAGTGTCGACGAACGGATGCGCATGGGACGTCGGGCACGCGCCAAGTTCCTGGAAGACCGGACGTACTTTCTCAACGCAATGGCTGCGTTGGAAGCGAGTCTCTGCCACGACGAGATCCGCGTCGACAAACTCTTGCCGTACCTTTACTGACAGTGACGACGACGTGCGACTAGCGAATGATGGCGTGTGACTGGTGAATAGATATGCGAGAGTGGTTTTTGCCAGCAATGGAGGACTCTCATTCATGACCTCATCTCATTCATAGCATCACACACGCAAGCAAGCACGCAAGCGACAACTCCGATGCCTCTATCATTCGCTCCCGACCGCCACCACTGATGCCGTCGTCGTCGTCGCCTCGTCTGTCCCTACTGTCGGCTCCTCCTCTGTCGCCTGTCGTCGCACTTGAAAGCGCGCTCGGAGCACGGCTCGAAAGAGGTCAACCGCCGCTTTCGAGAGCGCAACGGCGACTGTCGGGTTCTCCGTCTCAATGCGCACGAGGTTCGGCGCAATGACGATCGCGAGTTGGTCGACGCCCATGTGGTTCGTCGCTTGGAACGCGGCGACGTGGGCGAGCAGGTCAGCGAGCCAGCAGACGACGCAGCGCTCGAGCGGTCCGAGGCGGCCAGCGACGCGTGCGGCCGTGTCGCCGCCCATCGCGACGAGCTGCTCCATCTCGTCGCTCCGGATTTCGTGCAAGATCGGGACGGGGAGCTCCCGGAACCAGAGTTTAATGAGGTCGGCGAGCACACGGACGTCGTGACGAGCGCCGAGGAACTGGCCCGTGTTGATCTCCCGCATCGCTCGGTCCCGGTCGGCTTTGCTCGGCGACTCGCGGAAGATGTGGGGCGTGAGGAAGCCCTGCTTTGCGACAAAGTGGTCGTGGAGCATCACGAGCACCGCGGGGATCCGGTCGTCGTAGCCGCGGACAGTCCGACGTGGCACTTGGCGGAAGTGGAGCTGGAAGTGCTGGTGCAGCAGCAAACGCGGCTCGACGGCGCTCTCGGGCGTTGAAACGGTGTCGTGGAGGGCCGAGACGGCGCCAATGTTGCAGCTCTTGGTGTTGGCGGGCGTCGCAGCGGCGCTACTGGCCGTGCGGCTCCGCTTCGCGGCTTTCGTCGTCCGAGCGAGCGACGAGAGCGCAGCGGACGCGGTGCTCGCCGCGCTCTTTTTACTGGGCGGAGCGAGGAGGTCGGCAAAGTTGGCAGGCACGCCTTCAAAGCGCGCTTCTTGGTAGTTGTAGTGGATGTGCACGGCGTGTTTGAGGTCGTACGGGAGGCCGATTTCGACAAAGACAGCGGCGGCGGCTGGGGGCGATGATGGTGGCGGTGGCGGCGCGCGGTTCTCGTCCTGCGGCTCGGCGCAGTCGTCGGTGTCTGGGTCCGGGTCGCCGGTGCGGCGCAGACAGGCGCTCATCGTGGCGCGGAGGTGGCGGCGTGGACGGTGGCGCACGCTCGAGATGGCGAACGTCGGTGGCGGTGACGTGTCGGGGCTTTTCGTGACGACTACGACAGCTCCTGTCATTGTTTAGCCAGCAGCCAGCAGGTGGTGAGCGAAAGAGCGTCTGCGGGAGAGTGCGAGGGGAGGCAGCTGAGCTGGCGCAGAGGAGGTACCTGCGCACACGCGCGTGTGGGTGGGTGGTGAGCTGCGCTCGCTCGCCTTCGTCGCCTTGTTCACTTGTGACGCGATGTGAGGGTGGAAACGGTTTGCGAAGGTTGCGATCTTTTTCGGTCGCAGGCGATGGCGGTATACAAAGATCAAGTGATGGGGAGTTTCTTTCTTCTGCGGTTTTTCCGAAACGGCGCGATCTTGCATGGGTACTATGCTGTATGGAAGGTGGCGGAGGAAGCTGAAAGTGCTGACTGTGCGTGGTGAGAGTGAACGGATATGCTGTTATAGAAGTCCGAGAAGTGAGCATGATTGAGCTGACTCGCTTGACAGCGCCATCGCAAAGCGTGACTTGACTTGGTCCTGACGCGTGAATCAACAACAGGTTCCAAGCTTCGCTTGTGTTGACGCTGAAAGTTCCGCATTGATCCCCTTCGGAGCTCTACACAACCTTCGGAGATTGGTACGATTCCCACCTTGTCTCAGCACCAGCAGCTCACAGCGATGCCAAGGACTGCAGCTGCGCGAACCAAATGGACCTGGAAGTATCGAAAAACTCGACGCCCACCAATCCTCAACCTCTGAATCGCTCCAGACAGCGATGCGGTGTGCGCTTGACGCTGTGCGTCGGGATAACCAATCGCCCGTGCAGCTGAAAGAGGTCGCGACGCCTAGACGACACCAGTCTGGCGCGTAGGAACGACATTGGCTTTACACGCCTCGTCCAAGTGCGGCAACAACACCTCCGTCGAGCGAAATACAGAGTCCAAGTAGTCGCGCAGCGAGAGGAGCGGAAGAGAGAAAAGCGACAGCGCTGTGCGACATCTCCTCTGGCGATGCGCACTTGGTTGAGCTCGGATTGTCCAGACCGTTGGAACGAGTGTGCACTGCTCACAGGCACCAACGCCAAGCAACAGCTCCTGTTGTTTTGCTTGATCTAAAATGTCGGAATTATTGCTCTCGCTCAAGTAATGATCAAAATTGGTCATAGTAAAACCGAGCGAGAGCAAGATAACAATTTCGGCATTTTCGACACTCCAACTGCACCAAAGACATGATGCGCGCGGCCGTACCAGCTCCCAGCGCCGTCGTGCGGACGCTGCTGCCGTGCACGTCCGCCATGGCGCTTTCTACCGCGAGCTCGTCCGCAGCTGGCGCACCGCAGCGCCGTGTGCTTTACGAGCACCACGCACCGACGTCTCCCGCACAGAAGGTGATCCTTTCCGCCGTGTCGGCGTTCTCAGTGTTTGCGAACCCAGAGCGTGGCGACATGCTCGCGGTGCTAGGCGAAGTCACAGGTGCGTTCACATTCCCCTCCCCATCAATGTCGTTTGAAGTGCAAGTGTCGAAAATGGAAAAATCGACAAGGTAGTGACTTGTTTATGAGCTGCGTGTAGGACGAGACGCGCTCCGTAGCGTGCACGCGCGTATGTTTGCCGACCCCGTGGGCTCGCGGATCCTCGCTGAGCGTCCGAGCGTGCGCAGCGACCAAATCGACGTCGAGAAGCTACGCGCGTTGCCAAAAGACTCGTTCGGCTTTGCGTACTCACACTTCATGGACGCGCACGGGTAGGTTCACTTGGATTTGATTTGCAACATGTTACAAATATGTTGCATACTCACAAACGTGGTGCGGCAGCTTCGAGGCGGACGGGCGTGCGTATGTACGCTTTGTGGACGACCCCGAGCTCGCGTACGTGATGCAGCGGTACCGCGAGCTCCACGACTTTTGGCACGTGCTCTTTGGGCTGCCGCCGACCGTGTTCGGTGAGATCGCGCTTAAGTACGTCGAGCTCGTCCAGACAAAGCTGCCAGTGTGTGCGCTGAGCAGCTTTGTGGGTCCACTGCGTCTGACGTCCGGTACGGAAATCAAATCAGGAGGAAGGGTGTGAAATTAGGGAATTGTACCTATTCTAGTTGTCATTTAGGACACTACCTGACACGTTGGTGGTCTCTCCTCACGCTGCTGGCAGCCGAGCGGCGCCAGTTGGTGCGTGAGTTCATCCCGTGGGCGAACCGAGCGGGGCACAAGGCGGCGTTTCTCATGAACACTGTGTACGAGGAGGAGTTTGAGACACCGCTCGAGGAGCTCCGCGAGCGCCTCCGCATTGAAGTGGCGCCGTATGTGCGTGGGAAGTAAAGTCCAGGGATCGTCACGTGGGACGTGGCGACTGGAGACAAGAAGATGAAGAGAGGGAGCAGAGGAGACTGCTTGCGTTCAAACCGCGTCTTCCTACTGTAGCGTCGTTGCTGCTGGTTGTGAGAGAGCGTTCAGCTCCAGTCCCAGTATCACTATCAGCTCTGAAGAGCCGCACGTTGCTCCTACAGCGAGCGGTGGCTTCGTAAGCAGGTGGCGCCGCCTGACGTCTGTCCTCTCATACTAACGCTCTGCTTCCAGCGATGACGACAGAGCCACGGACGTTGGCGTTCCTGAAGACACCACAATAGGCACATGGCGACACGGGAACAGACTCCTGAACACTCACTGTCGTTCCATTCCTGCCCTCACCGCACTTGTGCCGCGCCAAAGAGGTCGTAGTCGTCTTCCGAGGCAGCAGCGAGGGCGGCAAGGAGCGCGTTCGTCTCGTCCTCGTCGCTCCGCCTCGTGGGTCCGTCGCCCGTCAGCAGCTCCGAGCCGGAGCCGGTGTCATATGTGTCGTCTCTGCCTTCTCTCTCCCCGTCGCTCTCGACCAGGCTCTCGTCTCGGGGCTCAGCAACGCTGTCGAGATCCAGTTCGCTAATACTCGCGAAGCCGGCGACCTGGAGCTGCGCAGACGGAGGCGACACGAACGGATTGCACTCCTGTTCCCGCTGAAAGTCATACGAGTAGTTCATGTCCATGAGCCGACTCGGGCGACTGGTTGGTCCGTCCCACCGCTGGGTTCGTTCAGCCGTCAGGATCGACGGCGTGCTGTGGTGCAGCGCGACAGAGCTGGTCTCCGTTTCTGCATATGCAATTTCTGAACCTGCATCCTCCGAGCGAGTGGCTGTAGAGACAGCGAGGCCGCCAAGCGACTGACTCAGCCGCACGTCGGCTGCGGCGGCGGCGTTCATGCGCCGCACACGCGAGCGGAACGACGGCTTGAACGCGTCGTAGTTGGGGATCGAGGCCATGTCAAGGCACTCGTACTCGCGCAAGTCGACGGGAGAGTCCAGCGGCTCAGCACCGCTGCTTCCGTCCTGCGAACCAGCGCACTGGTCGTCGGCATCGCATGACGCAGTGTCGAAGACGCTGCTGAGTGACGAGGACTCGTTCGCGAGGCTCGCGAGACTCGAGTCGAGCGAGTACGGATCTGCTCGCGACTGGTAGTTGGCTGCGAACGGGTTGAATGCGTCATTGTCGTCCGTGTCGCCCTTGTCGTCCTTGTCGGCACTGTTCCTGTCGCCGTCTGCGAGCGTTGATCCGTCCAGCGTTCCGTTGAGTGGTAACTGTGGCTGTTCGTAGTCACTGCTACTGTCGTCAGTCGTCAGAGCTGTCGGCAAGAGCGACTCGGTGCTCCCAGTCACGCAGCTCTCGTCCACCGCCCGGCTCTTGGCCTTCACTTGCACTGCGCTGGGCGAACTCGACGCTGGCGACGGTGTCTGCGACAGTGTCGGCTTGGTCGGCGCCTGCTTCGTCTGGTTCTTGAGCACCACAGAGGCCGCAACAGTGCGCAAGTACGCGTCCAGCTCGTCTTTCGAGCCTTCGCCGCCCACTTTCCCAGTCATCGCGTACTCGACCAGCAGTCTACGCCACACATTGAAGCAGCCAAGCAGCCAATCTGTCAGTATTGAGGCTGTCCGATTGTGATTCACACAAAGAGAGCCGTCAGTTACGCACGAGTTGGCGAGCAGGACGAGTTCGCTGATCTGGTGCACACGCTTGTCCATCTTGGAGTTCCAGTCCTCCATCCCCACGACCCACCGCCCTACGAGCCGCAGTCATTCGGTCAGTAGAGTCCTGAGTGATGGTCTCTCAGCTATTGGCAGAGTCCGTCCACACGCACCAGCGTCTGCGACGTACGCCAAGCTCGACCTGGAGGCGACCATAGAACCCCATACAAACAACAAGACAAACGACACGTTAGCACTCTGACTGGTACAAGTGAGCCATACGCAAGCAGACGCACTCGAGCTCGTCTCGGATCTCGTCACGGTACTCGTAACAGCGGGCAAAGAGCTTCGCTGCCGTGCTCGCGACCTCTTTCGGGAGGTTCGCACGCGTGCGCTGGAAGAACTTGTCATAGTAAATGACCTACGAGCGCACGCGCGAGTGTGAGTGGCCACTGCTCAAGAGCAGACGTAGAGTGTGTGTGTGTGGATACGCACTTTCTTCATGAAAGTCGCGAGGTTGTCTTCGAGTCCGAGGATGCCACTCGCGACGGTCGAGACGGACTTGGAGATGCTCGTGAGCGTCTGCGTGTGGCCGAACCAGACGGCCATGGCGAGTAGGAGGAGGAGGAGCTGTAGCAGCAGAGACGGTGGCTGTAGCGCTAGTGGCGTGCACACGAGAGCGCAGGTGGCGAAGCGCGAGAAGAAGGTGACGACGACAGCGAAGAATGTCTCGGCATAAATAGGAGGTGCGACAGAGAGTACTTTGATACACTCGATTACAACGCCCTGTACGGTACGTCCATCGAGTTGAAGCTGTTTTGTATTCCACCATTCATGATTCGATTTGTGTCAATCCGTGCGAATGCAGATGCCAATCCTGACACTTGCATCAGCTCTCTCTCTCTCTCTCTCTCTTTCTCTCTTTCTCTCTCTCTCTCTCTCTTTCTTTCT
>JAASGD010001188.1:0-12492 GCA_023334115.1 Globisporangium megalacanthum | reverse complement strand
CACCTTGAATCGCTTCAAAACGGCTTAATTTTCATATCGATCCGTGCTGTCGAAGGCGACGGTTGGTTCCTGGGAGTCTCTCACTAGATTCTAGCTGGTTTCTATCTTAACAGCAAAGGTCTTAGGCTGAGCGATTGGGCATTCGGCGGCTGGGACGAGCTTGTATGAGAACCGAGCTGAGTCGATCGGACGCGAGCGCACCCGGGTTTGGCAGTTGAGTAGCCCCGAACCGCTATATCACAAGCGCGTCGTGATCACGACAAGGCACGTCGCTAACGTGGAGACGCTCCCAGACGACGCGAACGAGGAGCTACACCTCGGCCTTGCAGCCGAAGACGAGAAGGAGCTGGAGGAGCTGGCGCTCGAGCGGCAGCGTAACCGAGCTGCGCGGCAGGCGGATGCCGCTGAGACGCCAGCAGCGCAGCCAGATGGAGCGGCTGACCGAGCGAGCCACGCCCCTACCGATGAAGGGCGCGCCAACGGCGCAATCGTCATGCGCGACGAGCAACCCGCGGTGCGGCGCTCTGCGAGGGAGGGAAAGAAGTCGAGGCGTCCAGTTGAAGCAGAGAAGGCGCGACGCAGTGAGTGCCGCGAAGACAGCGCTGCCGAACCTGAGCATTCTTCGCATTGGCCCGCTCTCACTGGAGCACGAAAGATTTGCCGATCTTCCAGACCCCAAAAATTACGCCGAAGCCATGTGGAGTCCCGACAAGGTGCTATGGAGCGGGGTAATGGAGGAGGATATCGCTTCGCTGGAGGCGAACAAGACGTGGACGGCGGTGAAGGTTGAGCCCGGCATGTTCCTTCTCCACAGCAAGTGAGTGCTGAAGAAGAAGACCGGCAGCGGGGCGATCGAGCGCTACAAAGCACGCCTCATGGCATGCGGCAACGAGCAAGTGCTTGGCGTGAACTACCTGCTCACTTTTGCAGCTGTTTTGAGCATGACGAGCGGCACGGTCATCTTCGTGGTCGCGATGCTGTGGAAGGTGCCGGCGCGGCACTTTGATGTGACCAGCGCATACGTGAAGGCCGCGAAAGAAGAGGGCGTCGACGTATATCTGCGTGTGCGTCAAGTCATGAAGGTATCGGGGAACGTGCTCTAGTCGCTCGGCGTCAGCGACATCAAGGAGGTGGCGCTGCGCCTTGAGCGCAGCCTATATGGACTCAAGCAGGCGGGTCGCCTTTGGCACCTGCATCTTCACGACTTTCTCGTCGCGGTCGGCTTTGCGCAGAGCGGCACCGACAGCTGTGTCTACGTCAAGGCCGACGCTGAAGGAACCACATTTGTTGGATGCTACGCGGACGACCTGCTGGTTACGGCCACTGACGAAGCTCGAATGGACGAGTTCTTTCGCGACATGCGCAGCCTGGATCTCAAGGACCTCGTCCACGCTGAGAAGATTTTGGGCTTGCGAGTCGGGTATGATCCGACCCGCAGCTACACCTTCGATCAGCAAGCTGTGATTATCGAGATTCTCGCGAAGCGCGGACTCGCCAGCGCGAACCCAGTACGCGCGCTGATCGGCGATCAGGAGGGAGATGACGCTGACTCGGAGCAGTTACTCCCGGGTGCTGGACCCGGTACTCCAGAGGTCCCCACCGTCCGCAGTTTCCAGTCGCTTGTGGACAGTTTATTGTGGGTCGCGCGCTGCACGCGTCCAGACATCGCTTTTGCTGTACACCGCGCATCGCGTCGGACGCACGCTCCCACAGTTCAAGATTACACGTTGGCGAAAAAGATTGCGCGTTATCTCGCGGGGACGCGAGAGCTCAAGCTCTCTCTGCCGGTGCCAGCAGTGGGGAACGACCAAGCGCAAGTGACCGGCTATAGCGACTCCGACTTTGCTGGGGACAAGGACACTCACCGCTCTGTCTGCGGCGCCTTCTTGTTGATGAATGGAGCCGTTGTCGCGTGGAGTTCGCGCAAACAAGGCGGAGTGGCGCTGTCCACCGCGGAAGCAGAATTTGTGGCTGCCAGCGTTGCTGTGTGTACGAGCTGCTCAAGGAGCTGAAAGTTGTGGTCGAGGAGCCAATGGAGCTCCGTGTCGACAATCAGGCAGCGATACGATAGCTTGAGGGCGAGGCGACATCCGTGTTGGCAAAGCACGTCGACGTGCGTCTCAAGTTTGTGCGCCACCGCTGCGCTGCGCGGACAGTGCGGTCGGTCTATGTCGAGTCGGCGTACAACCTTGCTGATATGCTGACGAAAGCTATACCAGCTGCCAAGATGGCGGAGCACCGCGCACTTCTTGGTGTCCGCTGATGCTCGCGAGCCCCACCGTCGCTGATGCGGAGGAGTGTTGGAAGCCAGTCCAACCCCGCCGGTGGTGATGGGCGCGTCCGGGTGGTGACTGCATGTTTGTATAGGAGGAATGGCTGGCTGTGAGGGCTTCGTGTGGGAGACAGCGATGCAGTACGATCAATACACTCTCTGATTCATCTCTTCGCGCCCAAGTGACTTCCTACAGAATGCAGTGGTGGTCACTTGTGATCGCGATCTCACGTCGCCAGCAGTCTTCAGACAAATTGATGGTTGAGAGCGTGCTTTCGATCGAGTTGCACAGATATTATTTTTGAGTGGTGTATCAATCTGAGGGGGTTTCCAGAAACCTTTCTGTAAACAAAAAACGTGGGGCTGTCGTGCACGAACGCATTCAAAATCCTCGATTTCAATCCTCGATTGGCCTCGCCTCGCGTGCACGCTCTCGCTCCGTTCTCCCTCTCTCTCTCGACGTCATGTTCGCTGCTGTGTCCCGCTCGTCGTCGATTGCGGCGCTGCGTGTGTCGTCGTCGGCCGCGCTCAAGAAGAACGCGCGCTTCGCGTCGTCGGCGGTGCGCATCGAGTCGGACTCGATCGGCGAGATCGAGGTGGACAGCTCCAAGTACTGGGGGGCGCAGACGCAGCGGTCGCTCGAGAACTTCCCGATCGGCGGTCCGCGCGAGCGCATGCCGCTCCCTGTGATCAAAGCGTTCGGCGTCGTGAAAAAGTGCGCGGCCAAGTACAACGTGCAGACAGGGAAGCTCGACGCCGCGCTCGCCGAGCACATCATCCGCGCCGCCGACGACGTGATCGCCGGCCAACTCGACGACCACTTCCCGCTCGTGGTGTTCCAGACCGGGTCGGGGACGCAGTCGAACATGAACACGAACGAAGTGATTTCGAACCGCGCGATCGAGTACAGCGGAGGCGCCCTCGGCTCGAAGCACCCGGTGCACCCGAACGACCACGTGAACATGGGCCAGTCGTCGAACGACTCGTTCCCGACTGCGATGCACATTGCCGCCGTGCAGGAGATTCACCGCGTGCTGCTGCCGGGCCTGCGCAAGCTCCACGCGGCGCTGGACGCCAAGGTGCGCGAGTTTGACGACATTATCAAGATTGGCCGCACGCACACACAGGACGCGACGCCGCTCACGCTCGGCCAAGAGTTCTCGGGCTACCGCGAGCAGATTGCGCTCTCGATCACGCGCGTCGAGGCCGTGCTGCCGAACCTGTACAAGCTCGCGCTCGGCGGCACGGCGGTCGGCACGGGGCTCAACACGTCGAAGGGCTACGACGCGGAGATCGCTGCGATCATCGCCGCTGAGACTGGGCTGCCGTTCGTGACAGCGCCGAACAAGTTCGAGGCGCTCGCTGCGCACGACGCGGTGGTCGAGGCCAGCGGCGCGATGAACACGATTGCGTGCTCGCTCATGAAGATTGCGAACGACATCCGGTTCCTCGGCTCGGGCCCGCGCAGCGGTCTCGGCGAGCTCACGCTGCCTGCGAACGAGCCCGGGTCGTCGATCATGCCGGGCAAAGTGAACCCGACGCAGTGCGAGGCGATCACGATGGTGTGCGCGCAGGTGATGGGGAACCACGTGGCCGTGACGGTGGGCGGCTCGAACGGCCACTTTGAGCTCAACGTGTTCAAGCCTGTGATGATCTCGAACCTGCTCTCGTCCATCCGCCTGCTCGGCGACTCGGCTGTGGCGTTCACAGACAACTGCGTCGTGGGCATCGAGGCGAACCGCGACACAATTGACAAGCTCATGAAGAACTCGCTCATGCTCGTGACGGCGCTTAACCCGCACATTGGCTACGACAATGCGTCCAAGGTCGCCAAGCACGCGCACAAGAAGGGCTCGACGCTGCGGGAGGCTGTGCAGGAGCTCGGGCTGCTCTCGGGCGACGAGTTCGACCGCCTCGTGCGTCCAGAGGACATGATTGGCCCCAAGTAGGCCGTCTGGCTTGCTTGCGTGGGTGTGACCAGCTTGCCTTAGAGAGGCCTCGCTTCGCCCACTCTCTCGGTCGGTCGCTAGAGAAGGGAAAGAGAGAGTGACGAGTACTCGGTGGGCGGCTTTGGAGGCTGAAGAGCCGCACGCACTAACGTACAAACACGCTGCGCTCGTTTCCGTCCCAGCGCACTTCTCCTATTGGCTGCTGTGTGGCGTCACGTGTCGTCCTGACGCTCACTCATCGACGTGTTGAGGGGGACTTGCTGCTGCTCTGCATCTCGTAGATTGCGGCTTGGAAGGGCAAGTAGAGCGCATTCTGCCGCACGGAGGCAGACAAACTGTAAGTCGTCCGCTTTTACACACACGCATACGTACAAGCACAAGCACAGAAGAGACGGACGGACCATCTGCCGCTCGGCAGTGGCGAGCTCCTGCGAGAGCTCGACGCTCTGGCGGTTGAGCGCGCTCAGCACCTGGTTCATCTAGAGGTGTGTCATTACGATCAGACGTGCGCAACAGCTCAAGCAAGCGCCATACACACTCGTGCACCTGTTTCATGCCTTGGGAGACCGCAGCCATGGCATCGAGCAGCCGGAGCTCTTCATCGGCAACTTGCTCGTGCGTCTCGTGCTCCATGGTTTTCAGCGGATGATGATAGTGCGAAAATAAAGGTAAAAGTTTGGACAAAAATGATCATACAGGATGAATTAATGACGAATTCAGCATACAAATCCGCGCTACAAAGTCTAATTAATAAACTTCTTGTTGCGCTAGACAACTTTACTTGTACGAGACGATGATTGGCTACTTATCGGAAGTCGACTCAGAATAGTGAATGCATCGTCTAACGCAACACTTCACTAGACATAGAACGAAACTGAGCTCAAATTTGATAGTGATAAAACAGCGGATGTTTCTGGCGATCCATTCCTGTGAGTTCGACCATTTCTCCCGCAGCGACGCTCAATCGAGTGGAGCCCGCCCGCTCGGTCCTTCCCTCCTCCATCTTCGTTCTCGCCCGCGCGTGACCATCAGCTCGACGCATCAGCAGCCATGTGGATGCAGAACTCCGTCGAGGGCGAGCGCTTCTCGTCCGGCAGCAGTCTGCACAACCGCAACCGCTTCCCGCAAGCCGGCAGTGGAAGCGGTGGGAGCGTCGGTAGCGGCGGCATGTACAGCAACTACAGCGGCAGCGGCGGCGGCGCGCCCAACGGCGCGAACGGCGACTGGAAAAACAAGATTCTCGAAGGCGGTCAGTGGCTCGGCGGCAAGGTGATCGAGTACGGCGGGAAGCTCGCTCGCGGCGCCGGCTCGCACGACTCCATCCCGGACCACCACCACGGTGGTGGGAACGGCACTGGACAGTACATGCCGCGTAACGACGGCCGCGCCAATTGGATGGCTGACATCCGCAGCTCGTCGTCGTCTTTCCAAGGCGGTGGCAACGGGGGCTACAATGGCAGTGGTGGTGGTGGTGGCTATGGCAATTCGAATACGTACCAGAACGACTTTGCGACTGAGCGGCCGAAGGCGTACTCAGACAGCAGCTACCGAGGCGGCTACAACAGCAACAACAACAGCAGCACCAGTATGGCGGCGCCGTCGTCTTCTGCTGCTCGCTCAGACAGCCACCACCACCACCGCCGCTCTTCCCACACGAAGGACGACGGTTTAGAGCCGCCCAAGGGCGAGCGGCGCCGTGCAAAGAAGAAGAGCGACGCGAGCAACAAGCCGACGCGCAAGACGAGCAGCAGCAGTAACAAGAAGCCGAAGAAGAAGAAGGCCGAAGACTCGAGCAGCTCTGCGCGCGACTCGGACGACGACGACGACGACGACGACTCGGACGCGTCGTCCGGCTCTGCGACCAGCGACTCGGACCGCTCGGCACGGAAGCGACGGAGCAAGAAGCACAGCAAGGCCCACAAGAGCAGCAAGAGCAAGCAGCACGCGTTCTACTCGGACGAGAGTGGGAGCGACGCTGCGACAGCAAAGGACCGCAAGAAAGCAGCCAGTAAGAGCAAGGGCAAGACGGCCACTCCATCGGCACCGCCGCCGTCGTCGTCGTCTGCAGACTACGCGTACTCGTTCGACCCGTCGAAGCTTCCGCCTGCGCCACCAGCAGACAGCAGCAAGAAGACGGCCAAAGCGTCGGCCTCGAAGGCGAGCAAGGCCCGGGGCCGCCGCCAGTCGATGGCGTCGTCCGAGTCGTCCGACGTATCGGACAAGGAGAACGCCCAGAAGGCCACGAAACGCAGCAGCCACGGGAAGACGAGCGCCAAGAGCTCCAAGAGCGGGAAGGCAGCGGCGTCCATGACTGCGACGACGAGCGTGGATCTGCTTGGCGTGGGCTTTGACGCGGTCTCCATCACGCCGCTGCCGTCGTCGTCGCAGCCGTCGGTCTTTGATACGCTGCCGTCGCCCGCTGACCCCCTGCAAGGTACGAACGCACAGGCACGGGAGCATGCTTTGCTTTGTTTAGTGTTCTAGGGTCTGACATGAAGGCTTGCATGTGGTGTTTGTACAGACCTTGCGGGCTTGAACTTCCTGACAGCGTCGAGCAGTGCGTTTGAGGCGGCGAATGGGCCGACGCAGCACCAGCCGGCGTCAGTGTTTGCTGCTCCGCCAGCGGCAGACAGCGAGCAGCACGAGACGCCGTTCCGAACGAGTCTGCTGCCAGAGAACAGCATCGTGGACCTCGAGTCGCTCGTGAGCGAGAAGAAGAAGGACAAGACGGCGGCGGAGAAGCGCACGTTGAACGACCTCCAGAAGGCGCGCTCAGCGGAGCAGCCGGCCGCTCCAGTGATGGCCATGCACCACTCTGTTGTGGGTGGTGCTGGGAGCAGTGGTGGCGCTCTGGTGCCGTCAGGAATGATGATGGGCGGTGGTGGGCTCATGCTGAGCCACCCTGTCGCCATGTACGCTGGTGGGGCAATGAACGCCAGTGCCATGCAACACCAGCAGCAGCTGATGATGATGCACCAAGCGCAGTGGATGCAGCAACAGCAACAGCAACAGTACGCTATGACTGCTGGTGTGGCGATGCCTGCGCAAGGCGCGTATGGGAACTTTCAGCAGCCGCAGGCAGGAGGAAGTGGGTCGCAGCAGCAGCCGACAGCCAGCAGTTTCTAAGAAGACGCGACTGTCTGCAAGACCAACAGCAGAAGACCAGTCGTCACAAGGAGAGTGTGGAGTGGGTAGTGATGGTGGTGTGACGAGGAGGAGGACGAGCAGAGACGTGCGTCGTGTGTGTCTCTCTCTGTGCGTGGATGTTTCGTGGAATACACAGCGAATGAGCAGCGTTTCGAGCCGACTGTCGTCTCGTGTCGTGTCGTGCTAAGGGCAGCTGGTGTGCAAGAGACTGAGAGCGAACGTGACGGAGAGTGAGAGGCCTCAGTGCTGACAGAGACGAAGAGAACGAGCGCACAGTGGCTACTCGGGAGGCACCACGCGTGCTCTTCATTCGCTCGCATCTCAATCGTGCGCTGTTGCGGCCGAGAGGTCCCCGTGCTGCTGCTGCTGCTGGTGATGAGGATGGGGCTTCTTGCCTATCGCGTCTAGTCCGTGGCTCGAGCCGACGCCGCCATTCCCTCCTCCTCGCGCACTCTCTGTCTGCCCAGCAGCGTCGCTGTCGTTGTGGTCCGACCGTCTACGCGTGGACTTCTGGTGCGCGACTGGCAGCTTCTCGCTGTCGCCAGCGTGCGCTGCTGCGCGCTCAGCGTGGGATTTGTCACCGCTCGCGCCGTTCGCGGTGCCCTGGCGGGGCCGCCCGCGGGAGCTGCTGCCTGTGGACGACGCGTTCCGTTTAAAGTTGCCGGGGCCCCCAGAGGACGACGACGACGACGACCCGAGCGGTGACGTAGCGGTCGAGAGGGACCCGCCCGACGACTTGGCGGTCGGGACGAGCGCGCCGATGATCGGCCGTGGGGAATGCTTACTCGGGTCCACCATCTTCGTCGTACTGCTGAGCTTCGCTTGCAGCGGGTTGTCGAGGATTCGCCCGGGCCGAGTGCGGCCGGTGCCAGGCGTACCAGTCGGCACGAGCGACGCGCCGCCGGCACCAGCCGAAGTTCCGAGTCCGGAGCCGACGGACGCTAACGGCATCACGACAGCACCGAATGCGGACGAATCGATGCGACTCGGCGATCGCGAGACGATCGACGGGAGTTTGTCGTCCGCACTGTTGTCGGAGGCGGCTGTGGCAGTGGGCGTGAGGAACGCTGGGGAGCCCGGGAGTGCGACTTTCGTAGGCGAGTACGTGATGCCAAAGTCGAGGTCTTCGTCGCCGTCGTCGCAGCGGTCGCGTGCTGGCACCATGACGATGTCCATGGGCGGACACCCGGACGCCATCCCACGCACCCACGGGTGCCCAAAGATCTCGGGGATCGTTGCGCGCTCGTTTGGATCGAGCTTGAGCATCTGTGCGACAAGGTCTGCGGTCGTGTCACGTCAGTTGGTGGTCGTGAGGTGACGTTGTCAGTCGTTGCGTAGCACGGAGATGAGCGCGTTGTGAGCAAGCGACAAAGGAGGGAGTAGTGGAACGTACCAGCGAGCACTGGGCTCAGGTGGTCGTCCAGCTTGTACTGGCAGCGCATGATGCGGTTCCGGATCACGTTCTCGCGCGGGCGGTTCGTGCCGACGAGGTCGCTCCCTTCGAACGGCAGGCGGCCGCAGACGATCGCAAAGAGGATGACGCCGAGGCTCCAGACGTCGAGCGGTGGCCCAGCGTTCGATGTCCCACGGAAGACCTCGGGAGCGAGATACGAGATGGAGCCGCAGCTGGTCTTCATCATGGCGCCTGCGCGAGAAGGCACGGAAGTGGATGAGTGGGTGGTGGGTGTCAACACTGCGCGAAAAGAAGACGGAAGAGCCGAGTCGTGTGGGGGGTACCTGGCTTGTAGAAGTCGCTCAGCCCAAAGTCGGCGATCTTGACGGTCGCGATGTCGTTCTTGCTGCGGTGTGTGGGTCGTGGCGATAGAGGACGAGAGCGCAGGGAGGCATAGACATCGTCAGCAGAACATCTTGGCATGTCACTACGGTCAGGAAAAGACAGAGAAAGAGAGGGGGCGACCCACGCACGTACTTTGGCAGCAGGATGTTCTCGAGCTTGAGGTCGCGGTGGCAGATGTGCTGGTTGTGCGCGTACCCGACGCCTGCGAGGATCTGGGAGAAGACACCAGCACCAACCTCCTCCGCGAGACCGCCTGCTGGCAGGTTCTTGAGGTAGTGGAACAAGTCGCCACTGAGCAGACACGCGTGCGTGTACGAGTCCTTACTCTGTTATTACGGCTGCCACTTGAGAGAGAGAGGAAGCACTGCCCACGTACCCTCCTAGCAGCTCAAACACGAGCACGACGTGATTGGGTTCGTTGATCACTCGGAGCAGCTTGATGATACTCGGGTGGTTCAGTGCCTGCAAAGAGCACGCGAATGCGAGTCAGGGCGGCCACAGTCGGAGCTGTGAGCGGGTGCTCAAGGTAAAGTACGAGCCCAGTACTGGTACTGGTCCTCTCAGCCAGCTACCGTACCGTCAGACACTGGATCTCAGTCGTGGTGCGCTCAACGTCGCCCAGGGAGCCCATCTCGCTTTTCTGCACGACAGCGTGAAGGACACAGATGAATGCATAGAGTGAGAGAATCCCCCGGCAGCCAGACAATCGCCCACACACAGACGTCGCACCAGGATGAACTTGAGCGCGACTTTGTCGTTCGTGAGCTGGTGGACGCCGAGCCGCACCTCGCCAAAGCCGCCACGGCCGAGCAGCGTGGTCACCTTGTAGCCACCGACGACTGTCGCGAACTTGTCGTCCGTGCCGCCGGTGCTCTGCGCGTCTTCTTTCCCGGACGACGGCGCCTTGAACGAGCGGCCAGCGGAGAAGAAGAGCATGTCGTTCTCCTCAATGACCATGATGTCGTCCACCTCTGCGCCTGGACGGTCGTGTCGTGAGTGGCAACAACGACAGAGAGAGAGAGGATGGATTAGGTATACTCAGAATCGCGCATAGCTTCTGGTAGCCCACATGCAACGCACCATCCGCATTGAACACGCGTGACGCCATGGGCACCATCTCGAGCCGCTGCGACGCCGCACAGAGGAACTCGTCCCATGTCCAGTGGTGTTGCACAAAGAGCACTAATGGAGACATCAATTCAGTCCGAGGTGTGCCACGTATGGATCGTGAGTATGTGAAGAGAGAGAGAGAGCGAAGCACCTTTCGGGTTCTCAAAGTGGCCATTCTTGTACGCGCGGATGGGTTTGCCCTGCACGGCGTGCTCGTTAAAGTCGTCGATGTCGCCAAAGTCGCCCATGGCGTCGCTGGCCCTTGTCGCTGCTCAAGGTCGTGCTCTCTCGGATCTCACGCCGTCGGTCTCTCTCTACTCCTGTTGTCGACCACGTCCAGACAGGGTCCAAATGCCAGGAGCTATTTCCGACTTCAACTCGAGCGGTTACACGTACCCAAAGCGTAACTTGTACCACCGAGATGGCTACATTTGTTGCATAAACATGGCTCCATTCTGTATCTGACGCGCTGCCACTCTAGTACCCCATTCCTTCACAGCTCTGAGCGTTCGTTGCCACGAGAGCCATCCCCTCCCTCCGCAGCTCCAGGTGAGCTGCTTGTACCAGTCGTAGCGCCAGGCGGCTCGAGCACAAAGACTGGCTGGTGGCCGACTGTGAACGGCGCCGTGAAGTCGCTCTTCTGGAACCCAAAGCTGTCGACGAGCGTCCATGGCTCCACGAGCAGCGGCAGCCGCAGCGGGCCGTAGATCCGCTGGGCGTTCCATACCACGCAGTCCGGACCGACTGGGACAGCTAGAAAGAGCCGCGTCGTCACCGTGCTACCTGCAGGGTTCGCGTACTGGAGCGCAGTCTTCATGGCCGCCAAGTCGGCGTCTGGAGCGAGTGGGTCTCCGTACCGCCCGAGTCCGTCGTGCTCGAACGACGAGATCGAGAGGATCGCGTCAAAGTGGCGCCGGTGGCTCCCACTCGCAGCAGTGAACTCAGCGAGCGTCAGCGTCTGGATGAGCGGGTGCTCGTACCGCAGGCGGTTGTAGTCGATCGTCGTACACGACGCGGCGCCGGACGCGATGCACACGCTCTCGTACCACGGCGTCGTGCTGCCAATCACGAGCACGTGGTGATCAGCGATCGGGTACTGACGCAGCGCTGCGTACAGAAACGCGTCGGTCGCGCCGTAGTAGAACTGCTCGTGGGCACGCGCTTTGGCGACCAGGGCGTCAATGTACGCGCGGGAGCGGGGAGTGTACGACTGGTCAGCATCGCTCTGGTCGTCAAAGTACCACGTGCGTACCGGGACGCGGCCGTTCATTGTGAACTGCCGGCACAAGCTGCGCGGCATTGCGACTGGCGGAACCGCGTGCACTCGGCCGTGATCGTTCGTGTCCCTGTCGCTCTTGTCGTGTCCGCAGAGGTGGTACTCGGCTTCGGACGGCGCGAGCTCAATCGGCCGGACAAAGAACGCACGCGTCTTCGCGTCGGCGCTTTCCGGCAGCTCCAGCTGTCCTCTGCTGCCTTCGACGTACGCTCGCAGCGTGACGCGGCCAGAGACGTGGCGGACGTCCAGGCGGTAGGACGCAGCGTGTGCGACTAGCGTGTCAGCGAGCAGCTTCACGTCGCCACTGTCGCTAGTACTGAGCTGTTGGAAGAGCGAGATGCTCACGTGCACGTCCGAGAGGTTGCGCACATGTGGTAGCTCCACTGTGAGGTTCAACACCGTCGAGGGGATGCGCAACGGCGCAGCGGCGCTCGGCGTCCACGCTGCATCTCCGAATGGCGCCACGCGCACGACGACAGGGAAGCCCGGGTCGTGCAGCAGCCACGGAGACTCGGCTGGCAGCGATACGTCGTCCGTGGTCGCAGAAGCATCGGGAGCAGCGCCATGGAGGAGAAGAGCGGCTGCGAGGAAGCGGAGGAAGAGCGAACTGAGGTGCATACTCGCCCAATCAAGCGCTCGTGGTCAGCGAGACGACGTGCTCGCTCGGATCTTGGGAGAGTGGAGGTGCTGGCCCTGCTCTGGCCATCCATGCTTTTCAATTCGAGTCCCGTCTTTTCTTCACTATGATAAAATGAGTGGGCTCGAGCAGCTGCGACACACCACCCCAATAGCCGTCACCAGCACACGAGGATGCCAGAGAAGAGCTCAAGCGCCGCAGCCGCCGCCGCTGTGAGCGCGCGCAAGAAGGCCAAGAAGACCCGCAAAGCGCAGCACATTGCGCCGCCCAAGATGGTGCGACCATTGCACGTCCTCGCCTCAT
>JAASGD010001187.1:0-12494 GCA_023334115.1 Globisporangium megalacanthum | reverse complement strand
TTGCGGTGCTGTCTGGCGCTCTTTCAGTAGCCGAGAGTCTGCCACACACTGCAATGAGTGGGGTACCATCGGGTGGCAAGTCCGACTCCTGTCTGCATAGCAGATGCACACTGCTCTTGCGCGAGACGCTCTCCAGTGCGTGGCAGGACACCACTGGGCGCTCGCGTTGGGCTGTCGGAGGTGTCTGGTCGAGAGCTGCTGGGTGTCTGGGTTTACATGTGCATTTGGATACTTTTTCGATGGAGTCACGACTGCGTACTCGCCACCACTGGTGGTCTTCTCGAAGAAGAACGACAGCGTCGGGTCGTCCTTGTCCACACGCTGACGCCACTGCCGTCCGTCCACCCCGTCTCGAGCACAGTACGCAGAACTGACGTCTGTGCGTGCAGCTCTTGTAGCAGGATGTTGATTGACAGGAAGAGCAGTTCTTATGTGTCAAGCTGCATGAGGAGTCCTTCGTGGGCGGTGACTATGGGTTGTGAAGCACGCTGGCGAACAGGAAGCATACTGGTGTCGATGAACAATGCGGGACACAATGCTCAATTACCCGTATGGATGAGGACGATGCAAGCTCCCAGTAACGGAGGGTGGTTCATTCCACTGAGCGCATAGAACTCTTCTCGACAATAACATTGGGAGGGACCTCAATACAGCGACAACGTCGTTGCTGCTTGTTCTCGGCTGTTATCTATGGAGGGCTCGGACGCTTGCCCTCTTGCAAGCGTTCGGTACAACAACTGCAGGTGCACTCTTGCGAGTCCCATTCCAGTCAACTCGATCTTGAATGGTCACGCGCGTCCCTCCATGCCTCGAACAGTGTTCAACACAAAGAATTGCAAAATTGGAGACACGCTTTTGAATTGCTCGTCGAATACAAAAGGTAGTACGATTTCGAATCATGTTTTTGACTAGAAATTTAGAGCGTAGGGTTTCGGTAGCGAATATAACAACATAGTCGAAGAAAACCTGTTTGCGTGTCTCTTACCCTCTTGTATGCGAATATCAACTGCATTAGTATTGACTGTGATCATTTTTACAAACAGATAACCCTCCCAAATATGGCGGCATCCTTGTCGCACTGACGTTTTAGCAAATGGAATGGACTCTGTCACTCTCCTTTGTATACTCAATGTCGAGAAGCGAGAACTCCTCGCAAAACGGCTCTTTTGAATTCGCGCAATGGTTGGCGTTCAAAACCAAAAGAAACGGCGCAAATCCCTCACATCGAAACAAGCAAACAGCAGCACGAGCAGCTCCAAGCGCTTGCAGCCACCGCCACCACCGCCACCACCGCGTTCCGTCCGCCGGCCGACCCGCTCGACCAACGCCGCCTTCGTTCGCACGCAGGCCCCTCTTTCACCGACCTCTCGTTGAGCGGCCCCGTAGTGCATGGCGAACTTTGCGCTCTTCTTCACTTGGAACACACTCGACATCACGTGCGTGGCTTGTGGCGCAGTCTTTTAGAATGTCGAGACGCTCGGTTTCGACTGACTGACTGGTGGACTTGCTTGTTCTATGTGGATGCGACTGTTGAGCAGTTTGTATAATAATAATATTCGGCTGGTGGCGACGCCTGCTAAGATCGCGAAGCGTCACCACCTCTGTCCCTAAATCCAAGAGCACCAGCACCACCAGCAGCTCCCGGCCTCCAGCCTTGCCCACCACCTGCCTTCGTTCGAACGACAGTGACGACGACAGCTATGGGCGCGGACGACGAGGGCGATAGTAGCGGCAATAGCGGCTCCCATTCCCATCACGCGCCGTTCGCTTCGCCACCCGCCCATGCGGCGTCAGATTGCGACTCGCTCCCACCGCCTCAAGCAGTTGTTGTCATGGGTCGTCGGCCGCCAGCATCGTCGAGCAGCACGACTGGACGCTCTGACGTGAACGTCACCACCGCCGCCAAAGGAGGAGGAAACGCTGACGCCAGGGAGACGACGTGGAAGTCGGCAGTGGACAAGCTGCGTGAGGAGAGCAGCACGCTGTCGCCACGCTCCAAGAGCGCCAAGCGCAAGCCGCAGCCGGCCAAGTGGCACCTCCAGCCGCAGCACCGGTACGACCGCCAGACGGAGGCGGCGCTCGCGCTCTCCGTGGCCGGCGTTCGGAGTCCTGGGGAGCAGTCGGGACTGCGCACGCCGCAGCCGGCAGAGGAGCCGGACGCCGAGAGCCCCTTGTCCACCGTGTCGATTGAGATGGAGTCGCTGGTCGCGAGCACGAGTCGTTCCGAGTCTTCTATGGTCGAGGACGAAGCCGAAGCGCTGCCGTCGCCACCGTCGCTCCCAACGCGCTTTATGGAGCAGACGCCGCTGCTGCGTCCGCGGTCGTTCCACACGACGGACCCGGACTGGGAGCTCCGGTACGCGCTCGAGTCGCGGCCGGACGTGCGCCAAGAGTTCGCGCAGCTGAGCGCGCTGTCGGCACCCGTGATCATCACGTACGTGCTCGAGTTCCTCCCGGGCATCGTGAGCATGACGCTCGTGGGGCATCTCGAGTCGCCGCTGACGAAGGAGTACGTCGGCGGCGTCTCGCTCTCGACCATGTTTATGAACCTCACGGGCGTCGCCTTCGGCTTTGGGCTCGCGACCGCGATGGACACGCTCTGCGCGCAGGCGTACGGCGCCGGGAAGCCCATGAAGCTCGGCATCTACCTCCAGAGCGGCCTCATCGTGCTCGGCGTGGCCGTGATCCCGGTCTTCCTCCTGAACTGGTACACGACCGCCTTCCTGCTCTGGATGGGCCAGCCCGCGGTGGTCGCGGAGCTCGCCGGGCGGTTCAGCCGCCTCGTGCTGCCGGGCATCCCGTTCCTGTTCGCGTACGAGCTGTTCAAGAAGCTGCTGCAGGCGCAGAACGTGGTGCTGCCGATGGTGTACATTGCGGTGCTGAGCAACGTTGTGAACATTGGGCTCGGCGTGTACTTGACGTTCTACACGTCGCTCGGCTACGACGGCGCCGCGATCGCGCGCACAGTGGCGAACGTGGTGCTGCCGGGCTCGCTCATCCCGTTCTTCATGTGGCGCCCCGAGGTGTTTCGGCAGTGGTGGCCCGGGTGGAAGCTCGCGCAGGCGCTCCAGCACCTCCGCGCGTTCCTGACGCTCGGGATCCCCGGCATGTTCATGATGCTGCTCGAGTGGTGGTCGTTTGAGATCATGGCGGCATTCGTAGGGCTCCTGCCCAACAGCGTGATCGCCATCAGCGTCCACTCGGTGCTCGTGAGCGTCTCGACCATGGCGTTCAACTTCTTCCTCGGCATCTCGGTCGCGACCAACATCCGCGTGGGCAACTACATGGGCAGCAACCAGCCCGAGCACGCGAAGATGGCCGCGAGCCTCGGCATGGCGCTCGCGCTCGGCGTGTCCGTGCTGCTCGCCGTCGTCGTCGTCTCGACGCGCTTCGTGCTCCCCATGGCGTTCATCAACGACGACACGTCGGTGGCGCTCGCGGGCCACGCGCTGCTCTTCCTCATGCCCTACCAGCTGCTCGATGCAGTGAACAGCGTCATGCAGGGCGTGTTCCGCGGCACGGGTCGCAACGCGCTCGGCGCGTACATCAACCTCTTTGCGTACTTTGCGATCGGGCTGCCGTTCGGGCTCTACCTGGCGTTCCCGCTCCACTTTGGCGTCGAGGGGCTCTGGCTCGGGCTCACGGCCGGCATCTTTGGCGGCTGCAGCGTGTCCATCTACAAGATCTTTGCGACCAACTGGGAAGACATGGCCGATGACGCGCGGTTGCTCACGTCGTGAGGTGGGGTTAGTGAGCGTCTGGATGTCGCCCAGCCTCTTGGATAAGCGGTCCATGCTGTTCTGCTAGGGAGTCGATCGGCGAAACGAAGAAACCCATGAGCGAAGGTCCAAGGAGCAGGCAGCAGGAACAAGCTTCTCCATCCCAACAAGCACAGTGAGTGAGACGACGTATGAAGGCGACAACCAGCCACTACATTTGAGATACTAAAAGTGAATGAACAAGTCACTTTGGCACTCGTCCCCCCACTGCTTTTGAAGTTGCGACCATAGAAATTCCAAGTCACTTGACACAAAAGAGCTCTTCCAATACAAAAGATCCGCTGCCTGCCTGCCGTCATGACGATGCGCGTGACGACCACCGTGCTCCTTCTGCTATCCGCGCTCTGGGCCGGCGCATGCGCACACCGTTTCGCAGACTTCCGGACGCCCTGCGCGGGCTTCCAGTGCAGCGCTGCGGGTATGCAGCCGGCGCCGAAGAGGTGTGTGCGCTGCCATTGTCTGCGCTCTTGGGTTGCGGGCGTGCAGGCGTCGTTAGTGAGGCTGACGCGACAGCTGAAAACGCGCGGGCGTCAGGGAGTTTGAGTTCACAGCGAACGGCTGCGGCACCGCGATGCTCCCCATCAGCGCCGAGACGGACTTCTCCGAGTGCTGCAACTGGCACGACGCGGTGCGTGCCGAGAGCGACAGGCGGCGGTGGCAAGTGGGCGTCTCGCTCCCTCCTTCCCTCTTTCCACAAAGCTTTTAGGTGACTAAACTAAACTCACGCCCGTGAACACAGTGCTACAGCACGTGCGGCATGAAGAAGGCGGCGTGCGAGAAGCGGCTCGACAAGTGCATGAAGGCCCAGTGCGCGCAGCTGGCGGACGCGGGCGAGAGGGACAAGTGCCAGTCCACGGCGCAGCTGTTCGCGCTCGGAGCCCAGATGATTGCGTGCCCCGCCTTCCAGGACGCGCAGCGAGAAGCCTGCCGGTGCGTTGGGAAGGACCGCGTACAGGCCGCGACCCGCGAGCGCCTCGTGCACTTTCTCGCGACCAGCAACGCACCGGCGGACGAGCGCAGCGACAGCGCGGTGGACGCGCTGGTGGCCAAGTACGCGGGGAAGGAGCCGACCATGTTCCTGCGGCTGCTGCTTAAGTACCCGCACGCCCTCAAGCGCGACGCCAAGAAGCGCAACTTCATGGAGGACATCTTCAAGCCGACCGGCGAGGACAGCAGTGTGGGGGCTGGGCAGCACGTGGGGGAGGGCGACGCGGACGAACACATTGAGCTGTAGGCTCTTAGGCTTTAGGTGCATGAGTGGGAGGTGGTGGCGGGTTGATACTGTACTGGACGCCTCACTGCTGCTCGTGGGCGACGTCGCTAAAGTACTCGGGCTTGCAGAGGTTTACGCCGTACTCTTTCAAGCTGCGGTCACGTGCCACACACGTCCCCACCCAACCCACGTCCCCAATACAATTAATACCAGAGGCCGACATCAGCCTGTGGCTATTCCAGCAAGAGAGAGAGAGAAAGAGCCAGCGCGCACCTGGCAGCGAGGTCTTCCATGGTCAGCACCACGCGGCTGCCGGACGCGCCACCGCCACTCGCGGCCAGCAGCGACGACGCCGCCGCAGCGCTCGAGGAGGACGCCGAGCCGCCCGACGCTGCGGCCGAGCGAATGCGCTGGAACTGCAGCGCGTCGTGCGCCACGTCGAGCAGGAACTTGTGCGCCGCCAGCGCCACGAGGCGCACGCTGCGTGCAGTGGGTCCATTGCACACACAGCGAGCGAATGCGATTAAAAGAGGGTGCGTAAATCAACAAGGGAGCGAGTGGAGGAAGGCGAGCGACGCACATGCGCGGGTCACTGGTGGCGAACCCCGCCTGCTGCAGGTGGAACTCCACGAGCTCCTCTGGGAGCGTCGGCGCGTAGCTCGCGAGCACGTCCAGGAACTCGCTTAATTGCGCGGCCGCTTTGGTGTCGTCGGCCATTATTGCGCTTTGAACTGACCTTTGGGTTGGCGACTGGGGAAATCCACTCTATACTCGATTTTTGTATGATCCGAGGAAAACGCCACCAAAAGTTGACATTGGCTGCCCGCAAAGTCTACATGTTGACAATAACGACACTACATTAGCGGACTGGTGGCTGGCTGAAGTTGCGGCTGGGTGTGGGGTGGCGGCAACGCACTCGAGGAGCGAGGGATGGAGTGGAGACACCGCCTCAAACACTGCCTGCTGCCTGCCGCTCTGGCTCTCGGGACGACGATGGAAACGAACGTCGCGCGTGGCTTCGCTGGAACTGGACGGCTGACTACCTCCGCACGCTCAGACGTCAGAGGTTGGGGTGTGTGTGCGTAGGGGGGAGGAGGCTTTGGAGCCCACTGGAGCTTTCGAAGAAGAGACGCGGCACCAGAATGGGGATGGGAGGAAGGGGGCTGGCGGGCTGGACGGGAACTCGAGCCAGAGCGCGCACGAAGGGACTCGAGGGATCAGCTACCGGTAGCTGTTGCTGTGGTGATACCCGGGGGCCGCCGACCGCCCTGCGCTCCGAGACCGATCCAGCGGCAGCGAGTTGGACGCGTAGAAGGGACGCCGTGACGGTCCCCCACCGCCGCCGCCGCCACCATTGACGCCGCTCGTGCCGCTAAAGCTCGACCGGTGCAAGCTGCCTCCGACCGCGAAGCTCGCCTTGTGGCTACTGAAGGTCGCGTCCATGCTGCCGCTGTGCCGCCACGCTGGGCGACCAACAGGAGAGAACTTGGTCGACGACGAGTTCATGTCGTCGCTCGTCGGCGAGCGAACCGCCTGCTTGTCGCCGTTCCGGGACGCGAAGCGCGGGTCGCCGACGTCCCAGTTCGACCTGCGCACTCGCCGCCGCTCGGCTCGACGGCGCTCGTCTTCCGTGAGCGGCTCGAGCGGCTCCTTCCGCTCCAGGCTGCGCTTTCTGCTGCTGCGGTCGGGACCGTCTCTTGCCGTTACCAATGGTGATACCTGCGGTGTCGGCTCTGCGGCGCCTTTCGGTTCGCTCGCCGTCCTTGTCGCGTCAAGTGCAGCGCTCAGAAGTGGTGTCGTCAGTGCCGCTTCTCTTGTGGCTGTTGGTTGTGTGGCTGCTGCTACTGGTGGTGATTGTGATTGTGCTGATGGCGACGATGCCGTGGCTGACGCGTCCATATTCTTCGTCAACGGAGGGATGACTGTCGCCAGTGCTGGTTGGAGCGCCACACCCTTCGCACTGGCTGAAGTCTCAGCCTTGGCGTCGGACAAAGAAGCCTCGGAGCTCTCGAGCCTCTCTCCCATCATCTTTTGGGGCGTGAGAGCCGCGGGCGATTCTTTCAGAGACTCCTTCACGGAAGACACGGGCGAGATTGACGTCTCCTTCGGCTCGTCCGACTGTCGAGACGGCGACGACAGGGACGCGTCTGCTGACAGCGACATGGCGGGACTGGCGTCCGGCGCCTCGTCGGCTTCCGCTTCTCCGTCCTCCAGCACGACAGCGTCTTCGCTCTCTTCGCCGTCCTCACGCACGATCACTGGACGTGGTGCTGGCATTTCGTCCGCGACCACTGGCACCACTGGCACGACCGGCACCTGAACCTGCATCTGAACGTGCATCTGTTGGGCTTGAAAGCGCTCTTGGGCGGGCTCTGTGGCGCTCTCAGCCGCCTTGCTCTCTCCGACACTCGCCGCTTCGTCGGAAGACGACTGCTGCTCGTTCCAAAGCTGGATCCAGCGCTTCTTGGGCGTCAGTCGGCAGCTCACGAGCGTGTGCTTCGTCGTCCCGACCAGCTGCTCCTGCGGCGGCTTGGCGCGCTTGCTGCTGCTGCCGGACGCCTTCACCTTTGCGCCGTGGGCGGTCGAGAGCGGCTTCAACCGCCTCCCTTTCGCTCCCAAGCGCGTCGACTTTTGCGTCTGCGCATGCATCTCTCGCTCGCCACTGTTCACTCGCCCGACCGCCGACGGGCTCTCGGCTGCGGTTAGCGTCAAGACCGCACGGCTATTGCTATTGCTATGGCTGCCGCCGCTGCTGTTGCCGTCGCCCTCGCCAGTCGAGTCGACGTGCGCCACTGTCCCTCCCACTGGCGCCTTCCGCTGCTCCATGCGTTCGATGCTGGCGATGATCTGCGCCATCTTGCGCTCCTCGCGGCTCATGCTACCGCCTTAAGCTGTCGCTGCTGTGTGCGTTTGAGCGCGTTTGCTCTGTGTGCGTGTGGTGTCTGCTGGCGTTCCGCCTCTCAGTGCTGACCTGCGCCTTTTGTTTGTGCGTTCGAAGCACCAGGGAGCAGCGTCACACCACCGACAGGCCTGTCGAACACGCTGATGCAGCTGCTCGTTCGTTCCACACTCGCCGTCTCGTTCCCGACAGCTGCCCAGCGCCGCCCGACACTTTGCTGCTTGTCCTGCCTCCCGCCGGTTGTTGCTCGTGCTTTCTGCGGCGTGGAGACGTTCTCCCGATTGATGTTGCCAGCAGCGCCGCCGGCATAAAGGCTGCGGCACACTTGATTTCAGTATGTCCAGGGGGAATGTGCTGCGCAGCGCGGGCGCATCCCCACTGAGAGCGAAAGGGCGATTTGTGGCTGTAATTGTGGAGGATACTTGGTCTAATTTTTACAATTTACACTGGAATCACAGCTATTTACGCGCAATACCCAGAGTACTAGAATACTGCAAAGAGATTACAATTTTGGATGGCTTGAAATTGTAAATATTTAAATCTGCTAGTCTATTCGAAGAAAATATGGTGACAGAAATGAGCATCAAATAAAAATGAAAATGGTATGTATCAACGCATATATTACAAAGATGGACCATTTTTAGAAATAATTTCGAAACTGGTCCTTTGGACAAGTTCCCTTGTTCGATTTCTTGTTTCTGTGTGTTAGCATTTGTCGATGTCGAATGACGGAACTGTAGAAAACAAATTTTCATTTTTGATGGACATGTTCCAGCAGTTTCGGCTGTTTGTATCGAAAAACATATCCAGTTTGACACCAAAACCCCACCAGGTTTTTAGATATGAATGAATATGATCAAGTTTCCAACTTACCAGAATGCGTAGTGTTTATGTGCCCGATAGAACAGCCAATTAAAATTCACCAGGTAAAGTTTTGGCGAACCATTGTGCGTGTAGGTATAAATTTTAACCAATCAAATCACAAGTGTTTGTGGATTTGTGAATCCAACCATTCCAATCATATTCCGTTGGAATGTATTTTTGATATTTGATATGCTATAATTAAATCAAGATATTCACAGATTGTGAAAATAACGTAACGGTTCCAACCTCCACCTGCCACGGCGACTCGCGCACTTCATCTCCCACTCCAACCTCTTCCTGGCACTAAGCATGTCGGTCACGTCCTTGCTTCCTGCAAACAGCCAGCGCAGCAAAGCCACCGCGATCAAAGCGTTCGAAGCCTTCCTCGCGACTGACAGCGTCACTCTCGACGAGGCGCTAGCATGGATTGCTGCTGAACACACCGGTAAACGGCTATGTAGTATGCTAGATAAGTTTGCGATGTCGCTCGTACAGCGGGATGGAAGAGGAGGCAAGGCATTGGCACAGAACTCCGTGCTGTCGTACTTTGGGAACGTCAAGAATTGGCTCGTGGAGCAGCACCCACAGCAAGGTCAACTCGCTGAGAAGCGGCTACAGAAGATGTTGTGACTATTGATCGGTACTGCACTAAACGCACGACAGAAGGCGTGGTGAAGCAAGCGCCGCCATGTTGGAAGAAGGACCTCAGCGTCACCGTGAAGTGCATCTACGACTCGGCGTCAAACGCATACGACTACCTGGATGCTGCACTTGTCACTCTGCTGTGGTATCTCTATGGCCGAGGCTCCGACGCCGAGCAACTCGAAAAGAGGCAGCTGAGCATTTTGCCAGGTGTGCTGGATGCTAATTTTCTGTGTGAAGGCGGAGTGTCGATCTGACTGAATTGATTGTGCTAGGCGGTGTTCTGTTCATGCAATTCAAGCGCATCAAGACTGCGACGCAACAGGGTGTGTCGTTGTTCAAGGACCCGATGAACCCGTTCACGTGCCCGCTGCACGTCTTGGGTGTGGCGATGGCGCTTCAGAGCGTGCCCGGCAGTCGAATTTTCCCTCAGTTTTCTCACACAAGCCCTAGCTGTGACGACCTTGCCGACCGAGACGACGACGAGATCGGTGTGAAATAGTGCCTTGGCGCGAGCGCGCGCGCTCGGCCCGCAAAAAGGCAACCCGGCCCAGCTGGTATCCGGACAGATGCAGACATCCGGACGTGGCCGAAATTGCCACTTTGCATATTGTATTTTGCAGGTTGGTGTGCACCACATTAGGATAAGATTAGGAGATCATTAGTTTTGGTAGGCTGCCCCTATTAAGTTGGGGAGTTAGCCTTTTAAGAGCCAGCCTCGCGGCTGACTCAACAATACAGTTCCGAAATCTCTCTCAACTGCTCAAATCTTCCAGCTCTAGCTCCTCGAGCTCATCGGCCAACAAGGTAAGCCTGCGTGTCCAAGTGCGTGTAGCTTGCCCGGCCGTGTGTTCTCTGAGTGCTACCTGGGTATACGAGTGCTAGCGAGGGTGTAACGGGCTGCTCCCTAATATATCGGGGTCTTGGTAACGCCAAGCCGGTAGTCCATATCGTTTGCCCATACGCGCCTGTGTGACGGCCGAAAGGGAGCGACTCGGTGGAGTTTCATATCAAGGAGTGAGGTGTGCAGCTGGGCCGACTAGAGAGAGTCGATTGCCCAGGTGTGTTAGCTGTGTGGAAGTTTTGCAAGGCGTATTGAAGTGGACGACCGTATCCTTCGTACCGCCGCCCGAGATCCGCCTGTGCACGAGTTGCCAAGTGTCGATCAAGAGGTCTGGCCGAGCTTAACAGCCCAGCCGTCGACCGGGTGTCTGTTAGAGGCGGGGGCCCTCTAGCATCGACGAGTGTTTAGCCCCTTGACTTTGACTGCGTACATATCTGCGTGTGTGTGCGAGTGCAAGGTCAACCCACAGGAGAGTGGCGTCCCAGGTGTGTCCTCAAAGAAGGGATAGTGAACGGCCAGCCCAGCTGTCCAGGTAACCCCCAGCTTCGAAGGACGAAAGGGATCACTTTGTGCGGTACTGACCAACCGAGCCAGGAGGCTGAGCCATACCCGTGGCTCTTCCCCTCCCAGCCCCAAGAAAGAGCGTGCAACTTCATCACATCAGGGCCAAAGTCGCTCATGGCGCCATACAAGTCGCCATGGGCGAGTCCAAAGTCAGCCAACAGCTGATCTAACCAGCGTCGAAATGGCCCCTTGATGCCGTCCTTGGGCTGGCTGTAGCTCGGGTTGAATCGTCGCATGCCGAGGAGCACGGATGTCAGCTTCCAGTCCGGGTCGTTGAAGTAGATGCGCACGCCGAGGTACTTGGAGGCTTGGACCGAGCACGTCCAAAAGTCCGCCACGATAGCGAAGCTTGGTAGCCCTGGGTTCTGGCTCTGACGTAGCAACTGCACCACCTCGCGCGTCACGGACGCGTACAGCTCCACGATGGCATGCTTCACCTTCTGGGCATTAGTCGACACGTTGAACCCGTCCTTCAGGACGATGTTGCCCAGGATCGACATCTCGTCCAACTCGCCAGATCTGAACGGGGGTTGTCGAACACTACCACGCGCGCGTACAGGAGCAAGTAGAGGCGTCCTTAGTCCTTGCAGTAGAGCGGACTTGACTTAAGCAGCTCGATCTCCTCTTCGCGAGATCGCTTGCGGCCATCCTCTCCAGTGGTATACTGGTTTGCGATGCCGTGCGCCTCCTTCAGGTGCTTCGTGGCATTCGATGTCTTGCCGCCGCAGAGAGGTATGAACAGCCACGCATCCCGACACGTCTGGCTCCCGAGACACAGCCACCCAACCTTGCCGCGCTCCTCGTGCTTGACCCGTACTCCCCACTTGAAGATCACCGAGTTCTCGAGCTTCGTTGGCGGCACGAGCGTGAACGGAGACCCCTCCATGTCGATGGAAGCGATAGCGTCTTCCATCGCAGCGGGGAGGCTCATCTTGATCTCGAGCCGCGGGTCAACGGCGACCCTGTCGTCTGCTAGAACTGGATGCCGAGCTGTCGGTCTGCGGCCATTGAAGGTGCTGCTGACCGCTGCTGTCGTCTGTGACGGCGGCTTGCTCGCTGCTGGCGACCGAGAACTCATCAGCTGCTAGCGCGTACGTGAGCGGCGTGGTGCACGAGCCCGTGTCCACAGCAGCGAGTACGTGCGCGTCAGGTGCTCGCTCTGCTTGTGCACGCGCGTGCCTCTAGTGCTCGTTGTGCTGGTGCCCGAGCGTGCGTCTCCACAGCTGCGAGCTTGAGCGCGGCTGACGACCAAGTGTGCGTCCGGTGCGAGTGAGTACGCGAGCTGCTTGGTGCACAAGCCCGCGTCCACGGACGCAAGTGCGTGTGCGTCTGGATCTCGCTGTGCTGATGCTCTTGGGCGATCTTTCACGACTGTGTGCTCGAGCGCACCTGGCGCTGAGGTGTGCGGCCGCTACGAGCGAGTTCGCGAGCTGCTTGGTGCCCGGAGGAAGCGAGTTTGCGTGTGTATATCCTCCGAAAAGGTGTCACGATAGAAGATCGCGACACCTTTTTTGAAACCTTTCCTGCATTTGTTTTTTAAAACTGGCCAATCACTGCGAGAAGATCGCCGAATATCGTCAAAGGTTGTGTTGCGCAACATAAGACGACCGAAGTTCTGAGCGACACAGCAACATAAGCTTTGGTGATGAGCGAAGGTTTTGGCATCGAAGGCCAGTTCGTCGATTTTTG